>PVIU01004706.1:0-122953 GCA_004026605.1 Ondatra zibethicus
TCCCCCTTCCAAAGGCCTTGACATAACATAAATTTGACGATGGGGTCTGAATAGTAATGTGAATGCTTAGAAAAGGCCAAAAGGCAGTAGATTTGACCTGCTCCCTGTGCTTGTCCAGTGGATGGTGAGGGGCTTTGGCTATGGAACGTCATAGAGCTGCAGCGGCTGCCATTGCCTGGTATCTTCTAAAGAGAGCTTCCATCTGCCTGTCTTTTACGCGATGTAATGGCGAGACAGGAGATAGCATCCCACAGGCAGTTAAGGGCAGGGCTCATAACTGATGATGAACCAATCACATAGCACAGCCCTCATCATGTTCACTCTCCCCTAAATAGACAAGTAACTCTCTAGTTGGTCAAAGGAGCATGGATAGGGTGTGTGGACTCCTCACTGGCTCAGCCCACACTGCATTCAAGAGTGACCAACGTCAATTAAGATGACCTCTATTTCTATTCAGTTCCTGCCATAAGATCCATAAAAGGCTACCAGGCAGGGCCATGTGGCTCTATTCCTCCCCTGGAACCCCTCTCTCTCGTGAGCATTTATCACTTTTCCTTAATAAATCTACGGTGCTCTGCTCACTCCGTCCACTTCCTCATTCTTATGGGCATAGGATAATGAGCTCAGAAGCCATGGCTTAGGATGCTATGCTGACCACAATAGTCTGTTACCCCAGCTTCTCGAATTATACCCACAAAGACCGAAGAATGGCTCCATCACTCTCAAAGAACCGACATCAGTAGTTCTTGATGCAGGATGTGTTAGGGAAAATAAGCTTTCACTCCTTGGGGCTCTCAGCCTGCAAGGGAAGGGCACACAAGTGAGCTCTGCATAGGGATGTGCTCCCCTGTGGAGTGTGGCCAAAAGAGAAGCCTGTGATGGGTGCTGGCCACGAAGCCTAGCAAATCTCCCAACACTGCATAGTGGAAGGAGTCTCAGGTAGGGTAGCTCAGACCTACAGAAGGCTGAGGCAGGAGGGGTTTGAGTTGAAGGTCAGCCTGGGATATACAGTGAGTTACAGGTCAACTTAAATTCTAGACTTTATCTAAAAGAAGAAGAAAAAAAGTATTGTAATAAGGGGAAAGGAACTAGACTGGAAGTTACACCCTGAGCTATGCCAGGTGACTGTTGTTCTTACTGAGGAAGACAGCAGACTCAGGCATTCCCCAGTAATGGTCCAGTTGATGCAGTGGCGTTCAGAGATTCCCAGGCTTCCCTGTATTTTTCCTCTCTGAAAATAATCTTTGTATAACCAAAGATCAGTCATGATCATCCCTCGTATTCTCAGAGGAAATGACCATAAGTATGTCAGAGAGCGTCACGTCTTTGGCCTTGGAAAGGATACCTTCCCTATTACTTACACTTAAACCTAAATGGATGAGTATCTTGTTTATATGAAAACCGTGGGATTATTTAAATCTGGAGGGCTGGTGCGGGAGAATTGTCTGTATTCTGTCAATCATGGTTTAAATAAACGCTGATTGGCCATTAGCCAGGATGTATAGGTGGGTCAACCAGACAGGAAGTAGAGGCGGGGCTATTAGACCAGGAGAATTCTGGGAAGCAGGAAGCTCTCTCGGCACTCCCATCTGGACCACTGAAGAAGCAGGATGTGACCTGCCCTGCTGAGAAAGGTACTGAGCCATGTGGCTAACATTGATAAGAATAATGGGCTATGTACGTTACAAGAGCTAGTAAGAAGCCTGAGCAAATGGGCCAATCAGTTTATAACCTAATGTAGACTCTCTGCGTGATTTGCTCTGGGACCTAATGACTGTGGGACCTAGTGGAAGGACAGAAACCAACCGGGCCACACACTACAGAATGAGCCGGGTGGCACAAGGGGCCCTGCGCAGGGAACGCAGCCCGAGCCCCTCATTGCTACAGAGGGCCATGTTAAGTTTGGGAAAGAAAATGTATTGTGCTACCATCTCCATGACCTTCACAGACAATGGCTAACTGATCGTGGGATTTTATCCAGAAAAGCCAGCTTCAGGCTTCAAAACTTTCATAAGAGCGCGTAAGTGAGGTCAGCGAACTGAAATCCTCTGCGGGCTTCTCTTGAACTATGTACTCCAAGCCAGCCTCACCTCCCGAGTGTTGGAAAACTTGGGTTCTGCATCAGCCTAAATGGGCACGGTGTCTTCCACAGAGTTCTTGTCTATTGGCTAAATGTGGATAGCCACACCTGCGGGAAAGCACTCTGGAAGCAGAACCCAGCGTGCGGCTCTAAGTTGCTGTTGTGATTCATAGAGCACAGGAAAACAGAGACCTGGGAATACTGACTGTAGAAGCTGGGCTCGAACTCAGACCTTCCCCTAACTTAAAACACAGGCGCTGCTTCTCCACTCTCTCTGTCACCTCCTTGTCACTTCAGAGCACCAGCTAGACCACTGCTAGACCTCACATCCTATTATCTCTGCCTTTAATCAGCTCTCTTCTTTTTCCCAGCAGAGATACACCCAGCAACTGCCAGACTCAGGACTTCAGATCTTCTAATTGAAGGTGTATGATTATTATGTTTATTATTATTATGTCATTTAATATGAGTATTATGTTTAAAAAACAGAATGTTGATAAAATTAAACTCCCCCAAGACATCATTGCATTGAAAAAAAGACTAAGAGCAAGGTTTCCCTAAATGAAGAGATGGAAGGAAACAGTCAGACCAGGGTGGGCCTGAGTATCATCCATGAAAGTCTCCTGATCTGTATCCATGGACATGGGGACTGTGGGGGAGGGATATTGGGGGGGGATGACAAAATCTCAGGATACTGAAGGCTGAGACTGTGTTGGAGGAGAACTGGATAAGCCCCAGAACCCCAAGACTACACAACCTTCCCAGGAAAAAGGACAGCACAGACACATTCCCACCTCCATCTCCATGCTGTATAAAGGGATGTGAGACCCGCCAGCCAACTCCCGGGCTTGCTGCTTAGTTTATGCTCCTCATGTGGGCTCCACAAATCTTTATGTGAAGAATTAACTGTGTGAGTGGTTCTAACGAGGCTGTGCTATGGTGCGGTTGGCAAATCTCCTCTCTACAGGAATTCAACATTAACCCAGACTTTCCCAAATAGCATGAATGAGAACACAGGGCAAGCTGACTCGCCACCAACTGAGATATCCCAATGACAGAGCAGAGAATATAAAATTACTATATTCAGTCTGTGTCAAGATTTATTGAGAAGCTTGAAAATGAGAACAGGATAGTCATGCTCAAGGAATTAGAAGACTGATGTTTTAAAGATTATCTTTTTTAAATTCATGTGTATCTGTGTGTGCCCGCATGAGCTGATTTGCACCGCATGCACACATGGGCTTTGGAAGGCAGGGCTACCTAAGGCCTTTACAAGAGCTCTTAACTACTAAACCATCTCTCTAGCTCCAAATTATATGTTTTAAAAACCAAAGAGAATTTTCATAAATGAAAAGCAATAACCATAAAATTTATAAACTCAACAGAGGTTAAACAGCATCTGAGAAAAACTGAATAAAGAATAAACAAAATAGAAGATTCACTTGTTTTCATAGAATTCAACTAAAAGACAACAAAGGAAGAAGAATGGAAAAATGCAAAGGACAAGTTAGAGAGACAGGGCTGGAAAGATGACTCAGCTGTTAAGAATATTTACTGATCTTGTGGAAAAGCAAATTTTACTTCCCAGCATCAGGAGGCAGGGCCCATTGCTGCCTGTAACTCCAGTATCAGGGAATGTAATGATCTCTTCTGGACTCCTTGGGCACCTGTACTTTTATGCAAACAGCCACAGACATACAATTTAAAGATGCAGACAGGAACAGGCAATCGGATGAGGAAGTCTAACAAGTGCCTAACTGAAGCTTTAAATGAAGAAATGATTCAATGGAGGAGAAACAAGATTCATATCTGTAACAGTTAAGGGTGTCTCTAAATACTGAAAGATACGACATGTTCATAAAGCCAAAAGATTCCCAAATAAGACATGGGAAAGAAAACATATGCCTAGAAACATAACAGTAAAACTTCAGGAAATAAAAGGAAAGCCAAAATGCTACCAAAAAAAAAAAAATTTAGCCAAATTGAAAAAAAAAAAAACTTCGAGTGAAGTAGTAACAAGACTGTCAAACTGTAATCCTATACTGAATAAAGACGTCTTCCAGAAATGACAGCACATAAAATCTACAAAGCAAAAACAAAATTTTCCAGAAAACAAGAAGGAAATGTAAAGCTTGTCCTTTAGGTAAGGAGTGGGAAGCCTGGGCGAGAAGGAGGGGAGGAAAGAAAAGACGCTGACAGTGGCTGAGCTTCGCCCAGGCTGGGGGCTCTGCTGGAGAGAAGGGGACGAAAATCAGGCTTAGAATGAAAATGTGAGGCAGCACCGTGACTCACGCTGTGCTCCCCAGACCACAGGCATTTTCTGTCTTTACGCTGTTCAGAGAAAAAGGTACTCACTCAAGACTTCGCTACCTATGTGCATCAAAACCGAAGTTTATAAAACTTTCAAAGGAGAAGAAGAAAAATATAGACATAGATGAGAAAATAGTACAAAAAGGAGAAAGTATATAAAGTTACTATAAATAGTCTCATGTTTCAATAAAGACTAGAAATGCAAGTGAAATTATTATCTTAAAGTTTTAAGTACATGAGCAGGGTATAGACAATAGAAAAATACTAGACAAATATTCAACACTGGAAAGCTGAATCAACGTTAACATAATATTACCTTTTACTAACATTATTATGTTGTAGTAATAATTATATCCATGAAAACTTACAGGTCACATTTACATAAGATTTTGTGTCTATATTTCACTATTAGTTAATCACCCCCTGTTAAATCACGCAGAGTGCCATGAAAATGATATATTTTGAAAGCAAATGCAGAGCTATAAATGTCATTCAAGTGGTCACAACAGGGATTGTATAGCTACCCACTGGGTCACCAGGCCAGCTGGACCACTTCACGCCGACACCCACCCTCAAGCTCTCAACCTGCCCCTCCTTTCATTGCGACAGCTCCATCTTTGCAGGGGATACCCTGTGTGCCCGAGCTCTGAGAGCCAGTGTGAATAAGACGCTAATGACCAGAAAGTGCTGGATTTGGTTTTTCAGAGACAAATACATACTATAATTACAGAGCCTTTAAATCGCATTTTTATGATGATAGTGATTTAGTTAACCAGAAAACAGAAACCGTGTTCCTCAAGAGAAAGCAGAGGAGGAAGCCTGCCGGAACGGCGGCTCATTATTCAAGTGCAATGAACTCCAACTAATGCTTAATTACGAGAGGCACGGGGAAGATCAGAGGAGAATGAGACATGGCATCTCGCGAGGCACTTGATTGATTTCTCAGATTACAGAATCCAAGCTACTGCAAATTCTGAACACACAGACGCAGGCAGAAAGGGCCCAGGGAGCACACGTGGCTGGTGGAGGGAATGAAGCAAAGTGAAAGAAACTAGCTGGGCTGTCTGGCCCAGCTCTGAGACTGGAACATATTTCAGACTTCATCGCTATTTTACTTTTCGAGTGCAGCTATTTCTAACGTTGATTTATTTGGGCGGCAGGTCCGGGAACATGACACACGTGTTAAGCTCAGTAGCCAGTTTGTATGCGTTGATTCTCTCCTTCCACCTTGTGGAAGAGGGTTCTGGGAAGGGAAGTTAGATTCTCAAACCTTTACTGGGTAAGCCATCTTGCTGACCCACGTGCAGCTATTTCTTAAGATGAAAACACAGACTTCGTTCTGTCTCCTCTTCGTTCCCCGTGACTCTGCCATTTGTTAGGATATTCAGCATGATTTTACAAGCACAGAAAAAAAATTACAAACCAAAGACTTTGATTAGTTCTTTGTTGTTTTTTTTTGAAAATTAATACCAATGAAATGCACTGCACAAACATGAAAATGAAATAAAGTTCCTCTGGTATAATTTTTTTGAGAAAAAAAAAACAGCTGCATGAATCGTGAATTGGAGATTTCTTTGCTGACAATTCCTTGATCTAAATCCAGTCAGCCCTTCCTGTCAGTAGCTTTTGCATCTATGGATTCATACAACCAACTGCAGATGCAAAATATTTGGGAAAATTAAGCACTTGTACTGAACACATATAGACTCCTCCTTCTCCTTCTTCTTCTTCTCCTCCTTCTCTTCTTTCTCCTTCTTCCATAGTAGGGTGGTTATTTATATACCACTTACATTGTAATATTCAATAGTCCAGGGGATTGGAGGTTTAAAGCACACATGAAAATGTAGACAGGTGACACGCAAATAGGCTATCATTTTCTACAAAGGACTTGAGCAACCAGGGATTTCATGTCTGTAGGAGGCATTGAAACCAATCCCCACAAACAATGAGCGATGACTGTGTAAAACAGGCACATATTTATACAAAGCAATAACTCCCTGTTTGGAACCTGGCTTCACTACTTTCTGGCTGTGTGACTTTGGACAGGATACACAGCCTTTAATTTTCACCTGAAAAATGGACACAATTTTTGTCATTGTGAGGTTTAAATGAGATAATGCATGTCAAAAACTTACTGTATGCTAGGCACACAATAAATGTAGCTGAAACATGGTTGAAAACCTCATACATAGTTTAATATTCTCAGCAGGAGACTGGACTTCACTGTGCCCCTTCTATTGTGAATGGCAATCTTACATTTTATTGCTGTGTCCACTGCTTGGCACTCTATCCACGACATTTGAAACATTCTGCTCCCAAACAGATGCGTGGGGCAGAAATAGTTCAATTTAAGCTTAACTTTTCCATTGCCACTTTAACTATGAGAATGAAGAAAACAGACAGGAGTAAAGTCAAGGATGCCAGCTTTTTGCTGTCTGTAGGACTAGAAGATACATTTCCCAGGATGCTAAGAGGAAGTTTCATCAATGTGATTAAAAAAAAAAAAACAACTCCCAGGAATCTTTGCAAAACACGGGCACCAGGGAAAGTGCTTGGTGATAGGAGAATTAATCAATTTATTGAGAAAAGCTATTTAAGGCAAAAAAAGAAAAACCCCACAAAAACCAAAACAAACCCCAATCCCAAATTGAGTTGTGGATGTTAAGGACCCAAACTGTCACTATCCATTCCTGGTGTCCAAACTCCTAATGACCCCCACCCTTCTCCAAGGCAGAGAAAGATGAGCAGCCTTTTAGGTACAAGTCACAAGGCTGAGAAAATAACAGCTTTCAGAGATAACACCTACAGTCCGGTCTCACAGGAGACAGAGCCAGTTACTTTCCTGTGTAAAGGTTCCTTTTGCTGTGTTCTGTCCTTCCTAAATGGAGTTTCTATAGGACGGTGTCACCTCGGTGGACCTCTTGACCCTCAGCACTTCCTTTAGAGCTTGGCACCAAGGAGGCAATCAAACAACATCTACAGAATGAATGATGAGATGTCAAGAAACCTGTTCAAAGTCATGGCTTCTGAGTGAGAGATGTAAGACTTGAAATCACTTCCATCTCCTCCTCTATTCACCCACCCGCCCAACTCCTTAGTCACGGAGTGAGGCAGATCCCAAGTCCGTGCTCTTTCCTTCTACAGCTAGTGGGTCTGGGTTCAGCTAATGTTCATCAAACCGCCCAGAAGTTCATCAGAAAGGGCATCAGGGGCTCCTGGGGAACGGACTGAATAGTTAGCCCGAGGACGCACAGATGCTGTTCTGCTCTGGGGCTTCTGCTGTTCTTTCTATTTCAAACTGTTTCCATACGACTGGAGAGAAAATGACAAGCCAGGTGCCAAGTAGAGTTCCAGCGATGCTGATGAGAATCCAAATCCTTTGTACCTAAGCAGTCCCCATGCTCTCTACACAAGGTGGAGAAAATTGAAGTGTGATTCTAGCCCAAGGAAGGAAGCCTAGTGGGCCCAACCCACTGTTAGAGAGCTCCTCCATTCAGATCAGCCACAGAACACGGAGAAACAGATCTTTATTTCTTCAGAGGCTCTGCCGCTGATAGCCTGCTGGAGCTTGTGTTTTACTTGCCCTCTGTTGATTTTTTTCCTTCCTATTGTGCTGCCTGGATCTCCCCTCCTCTTGCACCCACAGGCTTGGGAGATTACCACCTCCCAAAGGCAGGTTTGGGTGGAGGGTGCTGTAGACTAGGATGCTTCCTTTTCATTGTCAACTGAACACACTGAAGAAATTCTCTGGAAGAGTCTCAGTGGGAGACTGCCCCTATCAGGTTAGCCTGCGGGCATGTTTGTGGGGAGTTATCTCTGTTACATTAATTGCTGTGAGAAGACCCAGCCTAAAATGGGTGGCACCATTCCCTAGGCTTAGGTTCCGTAGACATGCGGTGACATCGGGACGAGCAGTAGTACCCATGCATTTATTTCTTTCTGCTCTTCACTGTGCTTGTGACTAGCTGCTCTAAGTTCTTGCTGCCTTAAATGCCCTGCTATGACAGACTATAGCTTGGGACTTAAAGATAAAATAAACCCTTTCTCTTCGAAGTTGCTTTTCGTCAGGGTAATTTTATCACAGCAACATAAAATGAAAGGAACACATAGACCTATACTGCCCACTCAAGGGACAGTGTTGTACTGTTCCTCGTGGCAGGAACCCAGTACAAGAAGTCAGAATCGTTCCGGCCACTAGCAGGAGCTCTACATGGGACAAGGAAGGAACAAGACAGCCATGGTTGTGAGAAGAAAACCAGGTGCTGTGGCCTAGATGTTTATGTTCCGCTAAAATCTCTGCTTCTCATGCATACCTCACGATCCTTTTAGGTCAAAATCTACCTCATCTGAAACAACTCCACCGGCTTCCTCCAAGACTACTTGCTCACCTCCTGGCACTGCTGCCTCTAACCGCCTGCTCCCCACCTGGAATGCCAGCAGCTCTGTTGCCATTTTCTTTGACTTTATGAAATTCTGCAACTGTCTCAAAATGAGCAGTTTCCCTTCACTGTCGGCATGCGACGTGCTTGCCTTGTATGACTCACTGTGTCAATCCGAGGTTGCTGTAACAAAGTACTGTAGAATGTTGACTGATAAGCCACAGAAATTTGTTTCTTACAGTTCCAGGAACTGAGAAATCCAAGACCAAGGACGACTGGATGTCTAGTGACAGTACCTTCCTAATAGATGGCTCCTTCTTGCTACATCTTCTCATCGTGGACATGGTAAAGTGACAAGGTAGCTCCCTGAGGCTTCTTCAAGAAGGGTTCCATCCTGAGTGCTCTGTCTTTGTAATTACCTTTTAAAGTCTCCCTCCTTAGCCATCCTACTCGTGGTTAGTTTTTAACTTCTGAATTTGGGGAGGATACATTCAGTCTGTTGCAATAGCCATATTCAAATATCCAGTAACGAGGGAGAACTGAGCAACGGTGAGAGGTTTCACCCCCACTAGGACTTCGAAGGAACAGACAACAGAAAGCAGGTTACTTTTAAAAGGGATCGAGTGCTCTCTTCATAATATGCTGACTTCAGTTTTCCCGTGCCTTCCCCTAACTGCAAAGAATGAGACTATCAGCTAGAAGCCAAACCTTGGAGGATGTCGTCAATTCAACTCTAGGTGCATATTCTGCATCCCGCATGTGCACAGCATTGTGCTCATTTGCAGAACATCAACACCTCTGCCCCTTCCTCCTGAGAGTGAGCCAATAGATCAAGCAACAGGGGACCATCTGTCAGAGTCCCAGTTCCTTCACTCTACCTTTCAGAAAGGCCTCTGCCTGCATCCATTCATAGCTTCCGTCTTGACTACCCACTTCTTGAAAAGAGTTTGAAACCAGTGTGTGACATACCTTTCCCATCACTAATGCAAGTCTGCAACTTTGAAGAGAGGAGACTCGGGGATGGCAGTTGGTCTACGTACTGCAGTGCCAAACTAGGTCATAGACTAAGTAAAGTTCAGTGTAAAAACAAATACATTAGCATCCAAGGCCCTTGTGAAGTCAGGACAAATGCTCCATCTGGTCTACCAGTCAGACTGCTTTTCTGCAAATGAGCACAATACTGTGCACACATGGAACACAGAATCTGCACACTGAGTTGAAATGACAGAATTCCCTTGAGACTTCCTAAGGTACTCTTTTTTGGTGGTCAATGGAGACAGAATGAAAATATGTAATGCCAAAGCCTTGATGTCAAGACAGAGCCCACATTTTCACTCAGAGAAAGGTAACAGCCTCCATATTTCCACCGCATAAAGTAGCTAGGATCCAGTAATGAAAATCATCTGTATTAGTTACTTTTCTTGTTTCCGTGATGAAATATCCTGACAAAAAGCAACTAAAGGAAGAAAGGGTTTATTCTGGCTCACAGGTCAAAGTTAAAATCCATCATGGTGGGGATGTCACAAGAGCAGGAGCTTGAAGCAGCTGGTTACGTTGCATCCACAGTCAAGAAGCACTAAGTACAGAATTCTTTTTTTTTTTCAAGACAGGGTTTCTCTGTAGCTTTGGAGCCTGTCCTGGAACTAGCTCTTGTAGACCAGGCTGGCCTCGAACTCACAGAGATCCGCCTGCCTCTGCCTCCCGAGTGCTGGGATTAAAGGTGTGCACCACCACTGCCCAGCCAAAGTATAGAATTCTTACATTGAGTTCACTTTGTTCTTATACAGTCCAGGATCCCAACATGGTGTCACTCATGTGGGCAGATCATCCCACCTCATTTAATCTAATCATGGTGGCCGCTCACTGGTATGATGAGAACACTGTCTCCCAAAGGATTCTAGATCTCACATTGACAAATGACATTAACCACCATACCACCCAACTATAGGCAGTAAAACATCGAATTTAGAGGAAATTCTTTAGCTTTAAGCCCTAAGGAGATACAAGATTGTGTCAATGTCTAGGAATACATCCTGCTAAGATTTTTCTGGACTTCATAAAACACAAAAACAATACAAACCTCTTATTAGCACAGTCACAGAATGACCACCTGGAACTATAGGGTGAGAGTTTTGTTATGAGGTCACTAAGCCAAAAAATATTTGTTTAGATCGGCTACATTTTTGGCTAGAATGTTGATTCTAGGGAACAAATAGACTTGGCTATAATCTCAACAGATTTAGAAACAGAAATCATTATTAATATCCAAGAGTATCAGTAAAGAAGCAAAATAGGCTCTTGGGGAAGAGGATGCTGGGTGGGAGCACCATCATCTATACATACGATTGGCAGGGAAAGGCTATGTAAAGAGTACTAAGCAGAGTGGCCAAACAGGGATCAGCATGGATCAGTGAAGAGGAAACACTGAATACAGTCAAGGTACCACCAGATGCCAGTGCCGAGCTCGGGTACAGAGCTCAGAGGTACAGTGATGCATAGCCTATGTGAAGCCCTGAGGTCAGTCCCCAGCATACGAAAGAAAAGGCTGCGAGCGTAGCTGGAAGGGAGAACAGCATGAGAGGAAACCTCAGGAATAATTAGGGATACGGTTTTACGGCGCTTTTAGTAAGTCATTCAAATTTTATTCTAAATTGTTTTTACCCTAAGACATTCAATGGATAGTAGGAAATGAATTAGATATGTATGAATGCCTGGGAGATGAGCAAAAGCAGAATGAAGAAGACTAGCTAGGAGCCACTGAACTTCAGTTTTCACTGGTTCTTTTGGACGCTTTGCATGGCACTTCCTGGTGCCGGGAAAGCTAGCCCACAGGGAGGAGGCGTTCAAGTCAGTCCCAGCTTTAAGATCTCTAGGCCCTGCGTCGGAACTGCATGGGTGTCTTCAGGAGTAGAAATTTACCTTCCACCTCTGGGGAGTAAATAAGGGCAACTGCAGTGGGTGCCAAGTTTCGGGAGTTCCTTGGACAGCTCTGGCCAACAATTTAAGAGAGGGCTTCTCATGTCTGATTGTGGAGGGAAGACTATCAGCCCAGATGAGAAAAATTCATTAAAATTACATATGTATATTTTTACATAGATTATATGCATTATAGATTTTTTTTAGTTTGGTAAATAGTTAATAGTATGATACCTTGTGGCTTTTTCAGATATCCTAATAGTTATTTTATCAACTTCCTCCTTCCTCTTTATTTACTTCCTCTCTCTAAAGAGTCCTCTCTTTTCTCAATTCCCCATCGGATCATTTTATACGTTCTGTTTTGATTGTCTTCATCCCCCTCCCCCAACTCCTCCCAGATGCACACCTTTTCCCCTACCCACCTGACTTTGTGTCCTCATTTTTTTTAAGCCCATCCAACCCTTAGTGCCGATCTATACTCTTGGGTGTACGGCCACATACTAGAGCTTGTTCAACCTATCTTATTTATTTTTACTTTCTAAAAATTTATGTCTATGTGCCTATATGTCTGTTTGTGCACCACACGCAGGCATGTGTGCAAGAGGGCTGGAAGAAGGCATCAGGGTCTCTGGAACTGGAGTTTCAGGCAGTTCTGAGTCACCCACTGTGGATGCTGAGACTTGAACCCAGGTCCAAGGCAAGAGGAGCGAGCGCTCTGAACTGATGAGACATCTCTCTAGTCCTAGCAATTGCCTTCTCATTGCTATCTCTTCTCCTGCTGACAAACATTGGTACTGTTTCTGGTTTGGGGTTATTAGAAAGAAAATTACTATTTTAACCCTTTGTAGAAATTCTTTTGTGCGTGCGAGCTTTTCTCTTGGAAATGAATCTGCTGGCTAAGAGGACAAGATCGGGACTGAACTTCATAAGAAACCGGAGACCAATTTTCAAGGTGGCCGTTGGAATTGATGCTTCTATTAGCAGTAGCTGAGAGTGCCACTCAACTGCACAGCCAACCGCACAGCCAACTGCACAACCAACTGCACAGCCAACTTGTGGCGGAGGCCATTTTGTTTATTTCCGTACTGTTGTGAAGAAGCGCTGTCTTGGGCAGGGTTAATCTGCATTTTCCTGTGAGTCAGTAACAGAGCATACGGTCACATCCTGACAGCGACCTTCCTTTGCGGACAGTCTTCTGCCAACCGTTGGATCGCATTGCCTTTTTTTTTTTTTCTGTCCTCTGACACCTGCCAGTCGCACCCACAACCCCAGCCCTGGCTTCTATTTTTAAAACCACTGATCTGCAAGAAGGCCTCTGTGAAACACAAGACTGGGGAATATTTCCCTCCAGTCTGTGACTTGACTTCTAATTTCCCTACTGTCTTTGGAGGGGTAGAAAAAAGAAAAGGGGATTTTGGTGGAATTCTAGTTATCATTTTATTCTATTGCTTGCACTGTATAGCCCTTCTAAGACATCTTTGTTTATCCCAAAGCACTGACGGTGCTCTTGATAGTGCCCTCTGGAGGATTTTTTTCTTTTACATTTATTATCTGATCCAGTTTGGATTAGTTATGCATATCGTGTGTTATGGCTCAAAGCTTTTCTTTTTCTTTCAGATTTTTATTCAGGAATTCTATTACCACTAACTGAAACTTTCCCTTTCATCAATAAGTTGCCTTGGTATCTATGCCAAATTTAGACCAACCACACATGTGGGTCTGTTTATTAGCACAGTGCTGTCCCATTAACAGGCCTCTGCATTCTTTGTTTCCTTAAAAAGTTTTATTACTTTATTACTTACTTAAGTTTTGTATGTGCATGCATAACTGTAGAACGTGCAGGTCAGAGAAGAACTTGAAAAAGCCAGTTCTCTTCTACCACATGGATCTGAGGGATGAAACTTGGGTCACCAGATTTATTAGTAAACACCTTTATCTGCTGAGCCATCTCACCTCTTCACTCACCTAGTCTTAAAGCACACAGGATCACTACATATTTTGTAATAACTATTAGAATTAGGTACTTTAAACATTTCAAATTTGTTTAGTTATCCTTGGTTCTCTGACTTGGTAGATAAATTTTATAATCAAGGTTTACATTTCTACCTCTATTTTAAAAATAGAACTATGCTGAACATGGTATATGTTCTACTTACTTAAGTCTTCCTTAAATAATACTTTTTAGTTTTAAAGATACAGGCTTCTAATTTTCTGTTTATTACTTATGGCTCTCCAAATAGAAGCATAAGTGGCATTTTTAAAGTTTCTAACTGCCAGCTTCTATTATAAATATACAAATAATTTATCATGTTGCCCCTTGTTTCAGAATTCCCATGGAATATCATCTAAATTAACCTCTCAAATAATAACATCTACATGTGCATAACATCATGAGATTCAATCACATGGGACTAAAATAAAGATACTGGCATTTTTGGAAGGCCAATGACATTGTTCTTATAATAAGATTATAAAGTATTTCTATACTTGCTTTAGAGATGAGAAAATCAAGGCTTAGGTAAGTCAGATTATCAAAGTCCTTGAAGTTACCTTGGACTCACACTCTTGCCTTCCACATTTCAATGCCTGTAAATGTTCCACTCAGTCTCATAGTTTCTGTGAACTAACATCCAAAGCAGTGCCCCAGCGCCTGACAGTTGGAAGGGATTGCACCTCATGAATCTGAGCAGCCTACACCAGGAAAGAGGAGTGCACAGAAGAAAAATGCTGTGTTGGCTAGGTTTGTGTCAACTTGACACAAGCTAAAGTCATCTGGGAGGAGGAAACCTCAATTAGAAAATGCCTCCACATGGGAGTCAGAGACAGGTGGAATTCTGGGTTCCAGGTAAGCCTGGTCTACAGAGTGAGTTCTAGGACAGCAACGTAAAGAAAACCTGTCTCAAAAAAACCAAAACAAACAAAAAATACAAAGGAATGAAGGAGGGAGAGAAGGAGAGAGAGGGGGAAAAGGAAGGAAGAAGGGGAGGGAGGAAGGAAGGAAGGGAAGGAGGGAACTGCCCATTGGAACTTTCCTGCAAATGGTCAACTGTTTTTTCCAAAGCTTACAATGCCCACCTTCCATTCTAAAGGCGAGACTGAGGAGGGAGTTGAATTCCACTTGCAAGGGCTGTATCTAGATGAAGCCACAGCATTCCTAATCTCTGGCCCCTTCTCTGAAAAGCACTTAGTTCTTCCTAGTTACACCACACATTTGTTCTGGGACTTCTTATAGAGTGCCTTACTCTAGGAAATGGTTCAGGCATTATTTGGAAATATCCCCAGTTGGAATTCCCCATGTATTATAAAAGAAATTGGTAATTGTGAATGAGGCAGATTCTTGGGGTGGAGGCCACAAGGAGCTTGGGGCTTCCTGGGTTATGATGGGAACTGAAGAAGACTGCACAGCAGGGAGAGAGGGCTGGTGAGGTATGGAATCCAGGACAATATCTTATCATCAGGAGGGTTGAAATGAAAAGCTGGAGGCCAGCCAAGACCTCATCCTGCCCTCCTTTCTGCTGCACTGTCACTTTAGGCCAGAGCAAGGGACAAAGGCAGCATCTTGAACCTAGTTCTGCTCAAAATGACAACAATATGAGAGATTCTAATTAGCCCTCAGGGTGTGCATCACCACACATCAGGAACTTTGGGTTGATGTAAAAATTTCTTTTTGTTTTGTTTTTAGCAAAGCTTGTAATTTATCCCATCCTTCATGAGCATGGTGCTTCTTCCACTGCTAAGCACCTCCCTGCCCAGATAACTCTGATCTGGTTAATTAACCAGAAACTGATATTGGGGTTCAACCTAAAGACCAGAGAAGCAAAGCAGTCACTGGCTCTTACCTCTACCTCAGTCCGAAATGGCGATCCTGCCTCCAGGAATCTCAGAATGAGACTGTGTCTGATAGCTGTCTCCTCCCGTTTTATAATCCTCTCTAGGGCTGGAATGCACCACTGAGATTAAAGGCCGCCGGTTTCTATGGCAACTAGTGAGGCTACTGGAATTAAAGGTGTGTCACCACTGCCTGGTCTGTAAGGCTGGCCAGTGTGGCTGTTTTGCTTTCTGATCATCACACAAGCTTTATTTATTAAAATACAAATGAGATGCCAATACACAAGGTGCTCATCAAAGCTCAATGTCTTGATCCTCCCCTCCATGAGAAGCACCATCTGCAGTCCCAAATGCTGAAGGAAAACAAGAAGAACACAGGCGTAGCCTTCTTCTGAGTTTGGGACCATGGGGATAAAATGGTCAGAGGTTAGAAGCATTTGAGCTTATCCATACCTAAGAAGGAAGACAGAATGCCGTATTCCACTCAAGACCTTGGCTTTGTGTTGGCAGTCCCCAGCTTTCCAAAGTCTGATGAAGACTGGTAATCATTAGACATCATCCTCATCAGGCTAAACTGCTGTCCAATGGAGATAAAGCCTTGGGCCACCACCCAGGACTTAAGCCACTGGAAGACCAGGTAAAGTTATGAGCAGATGGTTGGGAGCTGGCCAAGTGGCAGGCGTTGGCCAAGTGGCAGGCGTTGGCTTAAAAGGTAGTTTCTAGGGATGTGCCACCATAGCTAAATAATATCTTTCAATGATCTACATGCTGTGGTTTCTTCTCCATCACCTGGGAAATCTGTGTCCCTGCCCATCGTGTACACTGGGTGGGGGAGGTGCATGGAGAGTATTCTGCTCATAAGCACTCTTGACCTGGTCTCACCCCACTCTTCAGAAGTTACAGTTCTAGATCCCTCTGACTGTGCACATGTGTAATTATGCATGATGCATTTTCCAACTAGTGTACTTTGGTATTATAATTAAATGGCCATTTGTGTAATTATTTATTTAATATCCACTGTTCTGCATCACAGCTGCTGAGGAAGGTTGTTTTGGAAGTCCACTGTCCAAGGGTGCCCAGTGCAGGAGGAGACCTGCTCCTATTCACTTGGCTTTGTGCCTAGCCTTGTGCATCTTCTGGGAGATGTTAACCTTTGCTTAACTGACATAGTGCACCCTCTGTGCTCACAGTGTTCCTACCCCGTGAATTCCATGAAAACCGTGTCTGTGGCGGTTTTATGACACTGTCTTCTCCTCCTGCATTAGCCCAAAGCCAAGTACATAGAAAGTACTCAGTAAGCATGTGTGGAATGGTTGTTCTTCCTGTGTGTATGCATGAATGTGTGTGTGTGTCCCATAAAAGCATGTGTGAAAGCCAGATGTTGATGTCCAGATGTCTTGCTCAACTGTTTCTCTGTTTGTGTTGGAGGCAAGGTTTCTCACTGAACCTGGAGCTTGCTGTCGGGACTAGGCGGGATAGCAAGCAAGTTCCCAGGATCCACCTGTCTCCACCCCCAGTAATGGGATTGCAGATACATACTGCCAGATACATACTGCCACACTTCATTTCTTCATGGGTGCTAGGGATCTGTATTCAGGCCCTCATGTCGATACAGCAAGCACTTTACCCAATGAGCCATCTTCCCAGCCCAAATGAATGTTTTAAAAATAGTTTGCAGGGTACTGGGAGTTTTTATTCTTTCTTTCTTTCTTTCTTTCTTTCTTTCTTTCTTTCTTTCTTTCTTTCTTCTTTCTTTTGTTCTTTCTTTCTTTTTTTACCAAAGAAAGGAACTAAGCCACAGGCTCACAGGACAAAGCCACGGGAGAAGTAGGGAGTGGACATCAGATCCCTCATCAGACCACAGTCGGCACTTTTCTTCCTTTTCCTTTTAAATGATTAAAATCTTGCCTAACTTGTAAGATGAATAACACCCAGGCCAGAATATCAAACATTTACCCCAAAGACCACATTAATAAAGGACAAGAAAATAATATGAGTCAAGTTCTTTACAAGGTCACTAGCCACCTCAGTATGTGGGAGGGCTTCTCCATTAGATGGCTTTCCTGGGTGACAATCATAGGTTCCACTTAGTAAATAAGACCAAGGAAAGCCAGGATCAATCTCCTCCTCTCCCCCTCCAGCAAGGAGAAGGTCTTAGTTCATTCCTCATGACCCAGAAAGCTGATGCGGATCATCCTATGAGAAAGAATGAGTCGGGTCCTGCAACTAGATCCACGGATGAACAGCAATAAATACAAAGAGGCTCCTACAGAAGCTTCAAAGTTCTAGAAATGTCCACGTACTAAAGTACAGAGTGCCAGATCTGCAGAGTGAAGACACTAACTTGCTTCCACTCCCACAAAGCCCTGGTTCTCATTTCCACCCCAAGCTTCTGGGAGGGTGATTGACACCTATTGTATGGGCATTCCTCTAGCTCTTTCCAACCCTGAGCCAAGCCCACAGCTCAACAGAAGGAGGCAGAAGGGCTCCAGTACACCCCAGGCTCCTTCTCTATGCCTGGCACAGGGCTGGGTACTCAGCACTCTTTATCCCAGCAAGACCCAAGTCTTCTGTAGACATGAAGCCCTCTTGGGAGGCTGTTGGAATGCAAGGGCAACAGAGACCACTGATCTCACAGCACAAAGGAACTGGTAGCTATGTCCTGACCTGTCATCTCCCGAGGGAAGAGGAAAGCCCTGAGTGGTGAGAAGGCCACAGAACAGGTCTCTCTTACTAGGAACAGAGGAAGATATGGACTTATCACAGATGGAAGAGCTCAGTTCATGAAACAAGACTTGGCGTTTTAGATGTGAGGCTTCATCAGGGAAGCTGAGGGTCCATGGAGCCTATGGGAGCTTGGAGGACCTAGAGTGCTGTGTTTTTATTAGGGATAACTGTATGCAAAAATACCATATAATCTTTAAACCCGAGTTCCTAAAGAATAGACGATTTTGTTTAATAGATCACCAGGAAGAACAAAAACAAGGACTTGTGGACCAAAAATATATGGGAACAGGACAAGCCTTTGTGTCTCAAGAAACGCACATCCCATCCCTTGAGTGGGAACGATCATTTCGTGCTGTCCGCAGAGTGCCAAGGGTCAGAGTGCTCTTAGATGCAGAATGTATTTCTTTCTCAAACAGGGCTGCTGGTGATGTGGAATGTCCTGAAAACATGACCTTGATGATGACACTGGGACCCTAAACACACACATGCAGCATAAATACAGCTTGAGTTTAGGCTTTATCCAGTTAATCCAACAGATCAATCTGCTCAGTAAATATCTGGAGTAGCTATTTTGGACTGTTCGTGGTTCCAGACAGCAGGGACACTTCAGAGATAGAGTCATTCACAGCCCATGCCCTCATGGAGCTAGAGGTAAACCCTGAAAAAAATTAATAATCAATGATGATGAAGGCAGACTCAGTTAACCATTCTGTCAAGGAATAGTGGAGGGGAAAGTCAGGGTCCGGGACCCAGAGTCTTTGATGAGGCCCATGGAGCGAGAAACACTGAAAACATACAGGGGGCAGCCATGGGATATCCTAGTTTGGGGTTCCTTCATGATGAGACCTTGGGATGGATTCAAGTGCCAACACTATGTTAGCAAGATAAACCATGGCCAGTGTGAGAAGGAAGCTGTCAGAAAGTATGAAGGAGCAAGTGATGACCCCAGGCAGATACAGCACAGCCCATTTGGTGGCTCTGGGCACTCTTGAGATTCGCACAGGGCACAGGGAGCTGGGGTGTGTATCTACCCCCCAGTCAGAATTGCCTGGAGGCTGCTCTGAGGATGGTTGTACACCAATTCCCAAGCAGCCCATCTGCTGTGAGCACGGGTTGAATGGCTGGAATCCAGGAGAAACTCTTGGCAAAGAAGGTGGCTGCTGATGGCTGGGCATCCGATCAGTGTGCAGGGACAGAGGAAGGGTAGAGTGGACGAATACGGGCAGTCCAAGGCAGCACATGGAAGAAAGGGAAGGCACGGAGGGCAAAGATGAAGAAAGGAAAGGAACTATCTAGAGTTTTGTTGTGAAGTTGAGCCTGGGATTTGGTGTCACACAATCTGGGTATAAATGCCAGCTCTCTCATGGGGGGGGGATTTACTATCTTATCTGAGCCTGGGGAACAAGACAATACATAATGAGTATAAAATGGAGTAAGGCTTTCTGTGCCTTTAACACAATGCCTGAGATATGTTATCATCTTGTGTTTTATCAAGAGAAAGAATGTGAGGGGCTGAAAGTGGGGAAGAAGAGGACCTGAGGCCATTAGGGTAGCAATGGCCATGTCATATAAAGCATGAATACCCATGATAGAGTCTAGGTATCAGTTGTGGGTGGATTGGAAGTCACTGAAGAGTTTGAGCTAAGAAGTTAGCTGAAATAGCTATTCTGGGATGTAGTGACCTCCAAAAATATGAATCACCTTTTCTTCTACATCTCCCATGCTTAGATGGCTGATGGCAGAGGATGAAGGTGCTGCTTTGCATTAAATAACTGGAATCTGAAAGCTTCCAGGAAAGATACATTGGTCTGAATCATCCATCCTAAGTTGCCCTGACTTGGCTGGGGAAGGTTCTGTCTCATTTGCCTTTGGCAGACATAACTCTCTGACCATGCTGACTTGGGCTGCCATCCAAAAGAGTCTGCATTTTCCAAGCAGCTGCCAAAGGTGGGTAAAGTGTCCCCTAAAACTACTGGGAGGCATAGACTGGAAGAGAAGTGGTTGATACAGAGGCCATGGAAATATCTGTATGCTAATGAGTTCTTCTCAAAAGAGGAAATAAAATACTCTTCTAAGGAAATGCATTTGAATGTAGAAGACACACACACACACACACACACAGAGAGAGAGAGAGAGAGAGAGAGAGAGAGAGAGAGAGAGAGAGAGGTTGGTTATTCTGAATCTAAAAGATAATACTTCCATAGAAAGACCTAGGTTGAGGGTGGCCATGGTCATTCAGCTCAGAAGTAGTTCTATTTCCAAAGAAGAGGATTATGGAAAATTTGTTGGCTCCTGATATCTATCTTTCAAATTATTTTCAGCTCACTGGGGTATGACTGACAACAAAATTCTATGTATTCAAGATGCATATTATGGAATAACTCTTAAATGTCCCCTCCCCCAAATCTCATGTGTTGATGTCTTGCTGTCTCAGTTAATCACACCAACAATGATCAGTCTTGACTGTCAACATGACTGGATTGAGAGACACCTAGTACATTAGAACACCACACTTTTGGGTGTGTCTGTGATGATGTTTTCAGAAATGGCTTGAATATGGGACAGTAAATTGAAGTCAGAGGATCTGCTGTGCATGTGGGTAGCGTGGTTCAATGGGATGGGGATCTAGAAGGGTCAAAAGAAGGAGGAAGTCCCCCAGTATGGGCCAACTTAACTCTTTGGCAAGTGTGTTTATTGCTACGGTATAACACACACACACACACACACACACACACACACACACACACACACACACACACACACACCTGAACTAAGAAAGCAATGGTGGAAACTTCAGGAGGTAACAGAGGCTTTTAGGGGGGCTGTCCTTGAACAACTCCATTCTGCCACCACCCCCAAATCAGGTATGCAGCTTGTATCTAGCATGTGCCGCCTGTCATGATGTTGTGCCTCATCATGAGCCAAAAATAATCAAGACAAATGACAATGCCACAACAAACTGAAAATGTCAACAAAGAAATAGAAACACAAAAGAGAATCCATAGGAACCATTAGAGTTGAAAAGTACAGTAACTGAAATGAAGAGTTCATCTGAGAGGTTCAAGGGTAGATCAAAAGTGTCAGGAGACAGAATTAGTACATTCATCAATATCCAACAGAGAGTATATAACCCAAAGAAAAAAGTGGGGAAAATGAACATTATTAAGAGAGTCTCAGAGAAATGTGAGACATCCAAGTTTACCATTACAAATGTAATGTGAGCCCCTGAAGAAGAGGCGGATGCTGTGGAATAATCCTCTTGCATAGTATAAAGATTTGTACTTGATTTGGTTTAATAAAGCACTGATTGGCCAGTAGCCAGGCAGGAAGTATAGGTGGGGTGACCAAACTAAGGATGATGGGAAGGAAAAGGGTGGACTTAGTAGTCACCACCTAGATTTAGAGGGAGCAGGAGAGGAACATGCCATGATAATAAAGGTACCACCATGTGGCAGAGCATAAATAAGGAATATGGGTTAACTTAAAATGTAAGAGTCAGCTAGTAATAAGCCTGAGCTATCAGTCAAACATTTATAATTCATACTCAGCCTCTAAGTCCGTTATTTGGGGACTGGCAGGTGGTAGAGAAACGTCCGTTTACAGGTAGAAGAGAAAAAAGGACCAGAATGTTATTTAAATAAATAATGGCTAAAACATCCCTGAATCAATGAAGCACACTAGTGCACACACCTAAGAAACTCAACAAACTACAAATAGAAGTAAAGAACTGTCATAGAAACAAATCATAGCACAAGACAAGGAAAGACAAGGATAAAGATATATGAAAAGCTGCAAGGGAAAAGTGATCTGTTGCGTACCAGGGAACCTAATAAGGTTAATAGCTGGCTTCTGGTTACAAACAATCCCAGGAAGAAACACTATCATAGATTCAAATTGCTCACAGAAAACAACTGTCAGTCAAGTCAAGGAAAATTACCTTTCAAATTTGAAGGCAAACTTTTAAGATGTCCTCAGAGAAATTAAGTTGCTAGCTAACTCACCTTATTAAAAGCAGCAAAGGAAGTCTTCAAGCTGAAATGAGTGGTCTTAGGCAGTAATTTAAATACTCATGGAAACCAGAGAAAACCATTGACACTCCTAAAGACAACAGAAATGTGGGGCTCTTCATTATGTTCTTAATAAAACAAGCAATTGCAGGGAACAGTACGCAACTGTATTGCTGGGCCTCTGCTATACCAACTGTGGATGCTTTTGCTAATAACAACACAGAAGAGGCTGACGGGAGCAGAGCTGGCTGGATTAAGAAAATGACACTGGATGGCAATTCACCTTTAAGACCCCACAATAGAGACAGCTCAACTCAAAAACTATTAAAGGTTCTGCAGAGAAAACTGTCGAAAGAAGGTACAAAGCTGACCAATAAGCACCTATATAAGCACCAATAGCTGTACGAGTTGAACGCGCAGCATCTCCCACAGGTTCAAGTCTTCAAGCACTTGGTTCCCTGCTGGTGGTGCTGTATTGGGAGGTTGTGGTACTTTCTGGATGTAGGTGGGAGCTGGCTGGCAGACTTAGGGCCGGAGGAGTGGGGCTTGAGTTATACCCTGGCCCCCACTTGGGAGGGAGCCTCTTTGATTCCTAGTTACCCACACAAGTTACCCAGGGCCTTATGTACCTGCTGCCAGCCGTCCCCATCATCCTGGAGTGGTTTCCTGAATCATGAGCCAGAACAAACCCTTCCTGCCT
The DNA here is from genome assembly GCA_004026605.1 of Ondatra zibethicus. Lineage (NCBI taxonomy): Eukaryota > Metazoa > Chordata > Mammalia > Rodentia > Cricetidae > Ondatra > Ondatra zibethicus. The sequence continues at coordinate 22,948 of PVIU01004706.1, forward strand.
TAAGAAATGTTTGTCAGGTATCGCACAGCACTAAGAAAGATAACAGGTACAGGCATAAAAGAAATGCAAAGGAAAATTACAAGCAGACAATGGTTTGTACTCACTTATACACTAATACACCCCCAAAAGATGGGATGTAGCTAGGGACAAAGATAAAGAGTGCCAGGGACCTAATTTACTTCTGGTGGGGAATAGAAAACGGTGCCATGTGGTCCATCATTCCTTAGCTAGTAATAACCACCCCCAAAGTATCTACCCACACAAATTTATACAGGTATTGATGTAGTATTATTTCTCACCATCCAAAGCTAAAACCATCTCATGTGTCCATCAACAGATAAGTAGAGAAATAAGTTGTGTCATACATCCGTATAATAAGACATTTTAGGACTGTGGAATGCTCCGCCTCAGATGGACTATTGATGATGCACCCCTCCCCACAAGGCTCAGAGATCTCCACTGAAGAGGGTGTGGAAAAGACCGGCACGGGCAGAGGCAATAGATGCCTATAATAAAGCAGCATCGTCCAGACACAGCAGGACAGCTGCACAGCTAATCTCACAGCAGCTGCAAGGGCATGCGCAAGACCCGCGCAAGCTCAAGGCAGACAGAATGCAGAACTGAGGGAGAGAGGGAGACATAACCCACGCTGCTGAAGAGCTATTGGGAATTGACAGCTGTTGGGAAAGGGAGAGTCAGTTCCCTGTAAGATCGGCCATGTCTGGTGGGCGGTCACGCACCCAAGAACAAATGGGCAGCACTGATGACGGGTTTAAAGAAAACAGTGAGAACACAAAGTTGTGTGGCTAGAGAGGAAGGAGGGGGATCTGGAAAGAATTTGGGGGTGAAATGATCAAAACTCTCAACAATTAATAAAATATTTAAAAATAAATTATTTATTAATGTTGCAACATTAATGAACCCTGTAAACATTACACTAAATGAAACACACCAGTTACACAGAACTGCATATGTGGAAGAGAGAACCAGTGGGTTGACTGACTCTGGGGGTGTGTGAAAACTGGACAAGAGTTAATGGTTTCAAGCTTTCTCTATGGGTGACAGAAATGTCCTAGTCTGAGGACTTTTAAAAACCCCATGAGTGAATGATAAACTATAAGCTATAAGCATATACCACAAAATATTTTAATGGTTGAACTGTATCATAAGTAAATTTTATTTCCATAAAAATTTCCAAGACTAGTTTTTGAAAATGTACAAGTTATTTACAACAAAAGCTATAAAAAGTATTCCAGAGAAGAACTTCATAAATAAATGGGGAGAGAGGCTGTTGATGGAGCAGAACACTTGGTAGTGAAGAGACTTCTACTCTCCCTCAGGGCAGTTCATTGACTCTACACAAGCTCCACCCCCTCCCTGGGAGGCCTCAGAGGAAGAAAGGGTTTGTAATTGCCAAAGGCAATCTTGATTTAAAAAAAAAAAGAACTCTGAGGAAGGGCTGAGACCTGACTTCAACCTGACCCTGTGCTGCTATGGTAACCAATAGGGTGAGGTCAGCTTAGGGACCAGCACAGAGTTGCGGACAGCAGGATAGTGCAGATACAGACCTATCCTTTCACACTCAACTAACTTTCGCAGAGGCACTAAAGCAATCTTACGGAGAAATGGAAGTCTTTTCAAGAAAGGAAGCTGAAAAGTGATCTCAATATGGAAATACATCAGCTTCCATCTCGACCTCACGCTATTTTACACACATTGATTTGAGAAAAGCTTCCGAGTCAAAACAAAAATTATAAAGTTTTCTTTAAAAGATTGACTTTTACATAAGTGTGTGTGCATGTCGTGTGTGCATCCCATGTGTTCAGCACAGGTGCAGGTGCCCACAGAGGTTCGGAGAGGGCATCAGATGCCCCGAAGCTGGAGTTACAGGAGAGTCGCCTGATGTGGGTACTAGGAACCAGCACCCTTAACCACTAAGCCACCTTTGTGGCTCTAACAATAAAGTTTTATTTTTTAAAAAAATGAAACGATGAAAGTATCTTTGCAACTTCAGGGTAGCAAAGGGAATTTTGCCCAGTACACAGTAATAACCACGAAAGAAAGATTTATTCAAAGTCTAAACCGACTTTTCATCAAAAGGTACCATCAAGAAAACTGAAGAGCAAACACACATCTCCATCACAACAAGAGAAAACATCACAAAGCATTTAGCTGGCCCAAAAATGAAAAAAAAAAACTTAAAATGTGGAAAACACTACCAACTAACCCTAAAGAAGAGAGGAACTGATCACGAGCAGATGATAAGCAAATAGGGATATACGTGAACAGTCACCATGCAAAAGGCCAGACGAAACAGTGTTGTTAATTATAGGGGAAATGCAAAGCACATCTGCCAAGAGGTACCACTAAATGCACACCAAGATGGCAGAATTAGAAAGACTCATACCACCAAATGTTAGTGTAATCTGGAAAGTCTGGAGTTATGTGCATTGCCAGTGGGAGGGTAAACTGAGGCAAGCATTTTGGAACAGGGGTCAGCAGCTTCTTCTAATGTTAAAAATAGGGAGCTTTTGACTCACAAGGGCTACTCATAATATCTATGTCTAAAAAACAAAACGACAACATGCATCAATGGAAAGAATTGCGTAAAAACATTTATGGAGGATTTATTTATAACTGGAGAGATCCCCAATGCTACCAAGAATAGATTGCACTCAATGGGGCGACATACAGCTCAGCAATAAAAAGGAATAAAATACTGGTATTTACAACACCATGAATGAATTAGAAGACACTCTACTGATCAAAAGCTCCCATGCACTGAAAAGAGCACATTGTATGATTCCCGAATATGAAGTTTAAATAGACAAAGCTAATCTGTAGTTTAAAAAAGAAAAAGAGAAAGGAAAGAAGATATAGGAGAGGTGAAGAAAGGATGCCTGACACCAGGGGATGAGGATTGGCTGAGCTGAAGAGAGGATGCCTGACACTGGGAGATGAAAATTGGCTGGAAGAAGGGACACATCAGTGAGCAGTGTTCTGTCGGGACTGATTGGCTCTGACTTACACATTTCAAAGTATGAATCATTAACATGGTTAAAATTTAAAAAGAAAAAAAGTTACTTTTATCAGTGTGGGTGGGGAAGTAGCAGGAAAAGCAAAAACAGCCAAGTGAAAAACAGGAGAAAAGAATAGTAGTGTGGGTCCGATTTCTATCACCATGACCAATGCCAGAAAGGATTTAAACAGAGGAAGCCTTGTTTCCGCTCACGGTCTCAGAAGGTCCCTGTTCACAGGCCCTTGGCTCCATTGTTCCTTGGTTACTGAGAGGAGGAACTGCTCATGTCATGGTGGTCAAGAAGCAGAAAGAAATGCCTGTAACTGGGCTTCCAGCTTCGCTCTTGCCCCATCCATGGCACCCACATTTGGGGTAGGTCTTCCCCCTCTAGTCAGTGGTCTCTGGAGACCCTCACAGACACCACGGTGTGTTTTACTGGTCTTCTGGGTGGTTCTCATGCCCGTCAAGTTGATGAGCAAACTAGGATGCCTGGGGCATGGGGATTCCTCAGGCACTCACTTCTCACTTATATGTGCAAAATTTTTATGATAAAATGTTAGGACTAAATAAAGTGGAGTCGAGAAGGAAGGGAGGGAAGGAGGGAGGGGAGAAGGGAGGGAGGTGGACAGGTAGACAAGGAATGAATTGGGACCATTAATCTGGCTTTGCTCTCTTTTTTTTTTACCCCATAGAAATCCAACAGCAGATCAATCCTTCGAGACAGATTATTTTGAATCAATTAAATAACAACCACTTAAATGATCATACCTATTCAGAGCAGGGATTTGGGAAATGGGTTAATTTAACACATGAATAACCAGCATCTTTCCTTTCCTGCCTAAGTGCCCCAGGCCACAAAACTGAACTGGACTAGACTGGACTGGAAGGACTCACATTTTGGACTGTAAAATTCTTTGTTGTTAAGTTTTCCTTCCACTGTGACAGGCTCAGCAGCAGCATCCCCTATACACAAACACACATGAATTCACTCTGACACACACACACATTCACACTGACACATAGATGCACACAGATACACACATTCACACTGACACACAGACATGCAAGACAAACACACTGACACAGGCACAGATATATAGACATGCACAAAGACACATGTACACACAGACATGCCAAAGTGTACACAAACAAGCTCACAGACACACTGGCATAGACACACACAGACACAAAGACATATAGACACACACAAAGAAACATTAACACAGATATAGATACACAGACACACATACACATGGACATATATATGTGCACATAGACACAGATACTCAGATACACACAGACACATAGACACACACAAATGAACACAGACACATAAATGCACACAGATATACATAAACATATACATGCACAAACAGACTCATATATACACAGACACACATATACACAAATGCATAGACACACAGACACACAAAAATATAGTCGTTTAGAAACACAGAAATACAGTTGCACAGACACACACACAGACACATGTGCATAAACACATTAAACACACACCAGACAACCAAAAATGTCTCCAGGTATTGTTAAATGTCACTGTGGAGGGACAAATGGTCCAGTTAAGAATAACTGCCCTAAAATATACATCCTTGACAAAGATGCCATCCCTTCTAGGAATGAAAATTGGCTCTTGGGGACAGGCAGTGGTGGCACATGCCTTTAATCCCAGCACTTGGGAGGCAGAGGCAGAGGCAGGTGGCTCTCTATGAGTTCAAGGCCAGACTGTCTACAAGAGCTAGTTCCAGGACAGGCTCCAAAAAGAAAGAAAGAAAGAAAGAAAGAAAGAAAGAAAGAAAGAAAGAAAGAAAGAAAGAAAGAAAGAAAGAAAGAAAGAAAGAAAGAAAGAAAGAAAGAAAGAAAGAAAGAAAGAAAGAAAGAAAGAAAGAAAGAAAGAAAGAAAGAAAGAAAGAAAGAAAGAAAATTAGCTCTTGGAAAGATGAAGAATCTTCCATATATATTATAGTCATTTGGGAAAAAACATCACAGGAGGGGAATGATGAGGAACTCTTGCCAAGTTTGTTGGTGTCTCTTGACATGATGGTGATGCTGGGAGCCTTTATTCTTAAGTACATTAACATAATTATAATCTGTGACATTAAAATTTCATAGTGGGACTTAGGGTTAAGTCTAACCAACTCCACAGGAAGAGGTGGGGGACTATGATAAACAATGGAGACACGCTACTCCAGAGGGTGATGCTTGCCATGCTGGGAGTTAGATGTTTGCCTAGCATGTGTGAGCATGTGCGAAGCCCTAGGCTTAACTCCTAGTACTGTACTGAGCTTTCTCTCCCTCTAGACATTTGTCTCTTCAAGGCAAGCCATTCAATATGGATGCAGATCTTCCCATGAGTAGAAAGACAGGACTAAATAAATTTAGTAGCTCCTCAGAATCTTCCCAGTTATTCTGGAAGCTTGGGATGGAAGATAATGATTTCGGTGGGGAGAAGAGAACTATGAAGGGCTTGTGCCGCACATGCCTGCTGATATTCCTTGTCATGACAATAAGATTGGAAGCTTTACTGTTTATACTACAAGACAAATCACACAAGGTGTGACTGCAAATCAGCAGCAGTATGTCCAGCTTGAACCAATGACCTGTGTAGCTCATGCCCTTTAATCCAATGCTTAAAAGAAGCAAAAATAAGCAAATGTCAAGTATTCTGTCCACCAACAAAAACCCATGAGAGCAATGGTGTTCCATCAAAGGAGGCACAACAAATGAATCTTGCCACCCCTTCCCACTCCCCTGGTTCCTCTTTCTCCATGCAAAACACAGCCTAGCCACTTAAGCAGCAGCTGCTTTATGACACTGAATATTCATGCTTGGTGAAGTTCAACCTGGCATAGATGAGATCTTGCAATAATTTCCCAAGTTGTAGCTAAAACCTATTTAGATTCTATTGCCAAGAGCAAATACCCAGACACTGAACTTGAGAAGACAGACACACCAGTGTACACTCTGCTTTCAAGGACTTTGCTGTCAGAAACACCACCGAGGCTGAACAGGAACCTAACAACAAATGGATCATCTACGCTGAAGGCATCAGAGCATCCTAGGGATGTTCCTGACTTCAAAACGGTGGTGGTGGCGACGCGGAGCAGCAGAATGGTGGCTAACTTTATATCAACGTGGCTCATTATGGTTGCCAGTGGCTTGATCCAAGCCACGCTAAACATTGCTGCATCCTGGGAAGTGCCAGTTTTATAGTCAGGTGACTTTAAATATTCCGATTTCATGCTGCACAGTTAGTGGGGCTCATCCCATCAGCTATAAACCTTAATAGGGAAGACTGGGGTTTCCTCAACAGGAAAGAATTTGTCTTTAGAAGCGCCACATAGAGGGCTGAGAACACAGCTCTGTGGTGGGTAATTTGCCTACCATGTGTAAGCACCTGACTTCAGTTTCCAGCACGGAGCATGGAGCTCAGTGGTAAAGCTTGTATCTGCCATACACAAAGCTTTGGGTTTGATGTTTAGCACTTCGTAAACCAGATAAGATGGGTCTGCCTGTCATGCCAGCACTTCTGAGGTGGAGGCAGGAGGATCAGCAAAATTGCCTTTGGCTATACATGCATACATGCATACACAGGTAATATCCAGACAGTCACCCAGATACTCAGCCTGGGTTCAAGGTCAGTCTGAGCTACAAGAGATTCTACAATTAAAAAACAAAACAAAACAAAACAGTGCCACCTTGAGTATCCCACCTTGATGATCCGTCTGATATATTTTGACTTCAAGATGGTAACATCAACCTTTCCTTGAAATTCTAAGGCTACCCTACTTAAGACTAGCCACCCCAGTCTCATGGGACAATTCCTACAAATACATGTCTTGAGAAAGAAGACAGAAAGACAATCTACTGGTTCTGTGTTTCTGGAAAATGCTGAAAAGTTCAAGCAAAAATGTGGATTCCACCTGGCAATGCCACTGCAGGGAGAAGAGAAGGAGGGAGCGAAAGAGCTGCTAATGTACCGAGCTGAAGACAGCTCACTGGTCCTGGCTATAGGGGATAGCAATGGTTAAGAAGCAGCCTTTTCAACCCGTGGGTCCTTGAAAATTTTGGAGCCAGGGGCATCAGGTAAAAGGAAAGGCAGATGAGTCGGGACTTCAGAAATAGGCAAGGAGAGAGTTCCTGTGAGGAGAGGTCAGGGCTCGCACTCCCAATCTCTAAAGTCCAGAAGTCACCCACAATCTGAGTCTTGAAGTTTTGGGTTTGGGCTTTGGAGTGACCATGGGATAATCAGACTGAAAACACGGTGACTGACGAAAGTCTAGTGGGTAACCCAAGAAGCACCAAGGTCTCCTGCATAGCACCTGGAGCTCTGATTCACACCTCTGGAAACAACTAGGGAGCCCTCCCTGAGGAGCCAACAGACTCAGGGCGAAGGCCAGATGCTAACAAGCAGGGCCCATGACTGAGTTCTGCTCCCTCCTGGTCACCCATGGCAGTGTTATGTGCCTTGTCTAAGTAGCTTTGGCCATCATCCTTAAGTTAGAACGCACGGCTGAGAACACCGGGTCTTTGAACAGAGCAGCAGGTGCGGATATAGAGAAGGCAAGGTGAAACTCCAGACACTCAGAGATAAGAGTTATCCCATCTGTGAGAAAAAGCACAAGGTATTAAATTTGTTAAAAATACCGAGTTTGAGAAAGCTTTTAGAAATTAAAAATAGAAAAAAATTAATGCCAATTCTATAGACCTTTATATGGTTCTGTAGGTTTTAAATCTCCAAGAGGTGAATAGAAGCCGACAAAAAACAACAGGAAAGGAAAGATAACGAAAGAGTGACTCAGTGTCTGCCCATACAGATCTAGAAAAGAAACAGGGGGCGCAGTAATAGGAGCGACAAAATTCCCAATTAAAAAGACACATCCAGTGACCAGGACAATAAATATAGAAATAGAAGTCGAGTGGGATGTGTCATTTCAGATGACCAGTGGTAGAGAATGGGTCCTTAAGAAGTCACAAAGGGGGAGGGGGAGGGAAGCAAAAGTTAAGTGTCCTTCTTTTAAAACAGGATCTCATGTGACTCAGGCTAGCCCCAAAAAGCACCTCCACCACACGTGCCTCAGGCACACTGCGACCTGGGGACCCTCATGGAAATGATTGATAACCTAAATTTCCACACTAAGAGCATAAAACCCTCAAGATATGTAACTCGTGTTACTCTCTGGTCAGAACCCATGGAAATTTCCCTCCTGCAAGTTGTCCCTGCCCCCAGGTTCCTTTTCTAGGTCCCCCTACTTGCATCACATGGCATCCCAACTCTAGAGTTTGCCCTCACATTCAGGAAGGTCACAGTCAAGTTCGTCCTTGCCTTTTCCACCAAGTGCGCAGCCCAGGACCCGCTAAAGACCAAGGGCTCACAAAGTCAGTTATAATCGATATGCTTTTATGCCTTTTCTGCCATAAAAATTCATCCCGTAAGCCACAGCTGCCCTATTTTATACAGAGTTGTTTAAAAATGAGACTTCCAGGGCTGGAAATGCAAATCAGTGGGACAGCACTTGCTTGACAATACTGAGGCCCTGGATTCCATCCCCAGCACCGTTTAAAAAGCAAACAAATGAACAAGAATGTTCGCGCGCGCGCGCGCGTGTGTGTGTGTGTGTGTGTGTGTGTGTGTGTGTGTGTGTGTGTTTGGAGTGCACTGGTTTTGCTTTAGCTGCTTGTTTGCTTAGTGGGTTGGATGGTGTTCTAGTTTGCTTTCTATTGCTGCCATAAACACAAGGATTAAAAGCAACTGGGAGGAGAATCAGTTTAGTTGGCTTCCACATCCCAGCCCATCACTGAGGGAAGTCGGGGAAGAAAGTCAAGGCAGGATCCTGGAGACAGGAACTGAATCAGAAGCCGCGGAGGAGAGCTGCCTACTGGCTTGTTCCACGTGGCTTTCTCAGTCTGTTTCCTTACAGCACCCAGGACCACCAGCCCAGGGATGGCACTGCCTACCTCTATCACTAGTCAAGAAAATGATCCCACAGACTTGTCTACAGGCCAATCTTGTAGAGGCATTTTCTCAAATAAGGTTCACTCTTTCCAGATGACCCTAGCTTGGGTCAAGTGGCCAAAAAGCTAACCAGCTCAGCTGATTTAAGACAAGAGTTTTGCTATGCAGTCTAGACTGCTCTCAGTCCCACAGTTCCTCTGTCCGCTACCTCCCTTTTTCTGCAATTATAGGTATCCTGCCTTTTGTGATGCTCTGTCTCTGGTACCAGCAAGGCTGCTAATCTTTCTCCACAAAGGGCAGATCGTCGCTATAATTTCATGGGTTCCATGTCACTTTCACAACTATTCAGCCCCACCATTGTAGAGTGAAAGCCACTCTGGACAACAAGTGGATGAACGGGCATCTTGATGCTCCAGCACAGAGTGACTATAGACAGGAGCAGTGGCTGGAAGTGGCTCACGGGCTGACACCTGGATGCTATTGCTCTCACCAGAGGGGGGAAGGAGTTCTTGACCACCACTGTTTTTTTAGGACAGAGGTTTCTTGACAGCTTGACAGGACCATGATTTGCTATCTCCGGCTTCTCCCTCCACCCAGAAGCTTAACTGATACCCAATCAAAACTTGAGACAATTCCCTGTTCCGAACACCCTCATATTCAGCCCCTGGAGAAGGTGCAATGCTAACTCTTCTTTAAATTCTAAATTTCAAACCACTTGCTCTGTGCAGTTGTGGTCTCTGCTCTTCCAATCAAGGAAACCCAGGCCGTCTCCCAGAGCAAATCCCCCGAGGATGCTGCTATGGGCTTTGCTGCTTGCTGCATGAGCACATTACACTAGAGCCATTCAGCTACATAAGGGAGACTCACACCAAGCTCCTTTGTTTCCAAAACAAACTGATATCTGTTCTTAAGACTGAAGAAAAACCAAGTGTTCACTGGGATGATATGAGAATATGGATGACATCCAGCTACCAGCAATCTGTGAATAGAGGAGGAGCCCAGCCCACGTCTCTTTAGCCTGGGATCTGCCTCATCCAGCCACTCAAGTCTAGACTAGAAAACTGATCTTGTAAGGAACATAGAGTATTTGTAACAAAATGGGGTCCACTGAGGTCATCCCCTCTGAGGAGCAAAAGTCACACCAATCATGAGGTGTCCTAAGAGTGACAATAAGAAACACAGGGCACAGCACTGATGGCTTTCTCTTTGGATAGAGCAGCTCACTTCAAGCTAACACTGCCTTGTCACAAGTAGGGGAAAGAGCACAGATGCAAACAATGTCATCAAAACCCAGAGACTGTGACGGACATCTTGTCTGCCAGCAAGACCGAATGAGCATCTTAAGGAGCATCTATAACAGCCTCTGCCCAAAAGCTTGTCAAGCACATAGCCCTGCCAGTCACATCTGCAAGGCAAGCAGCCAGAGGCTGCCTGTGAGAAAGCCAGCCAGCTTTTGGCAGAGGAGGAGAGAACACACATATAAAACAAACATTTCTTTAAGACTTGTCTACTAATCTCTAAGGTCCACAGTCTGCCCACTTGAGGTATGCACATGACAGCTACCTCCTGCCCAAGTTCAAATGCACCAGCAGACACTAAGCTGTGCTACGGTCCTCAGTCAAATGTTTGAAAAGCCAGGATTATGATGGCTCAGTTAGTAAGGTGTTTGCCATGCAAGTATAAGAAGCTGAGTTAGGATCTCCTGGTCCGTATTTTAGAAAAAAGAAAGCTGGGCATGGTGATGCATATCTGGAATGCCAGACCAATAAGGCAGAGATGGGTGAATCTCTGAAGCTTTTTGTTCAACCAGGCTAGCCCAATCACTGAACTCCAAGTAAAAGGACGAGGTGGAGAGTAACCAAGGAAGATACTGCATGCCAGCCTTTAGTCCCCACATATGCAACACACACACACACACACACACACACACACACACACACACACACGTGCACTTGATTATATACACGCAATACATACATTTACAAGAAACAACACAACATCAATGAGAGAGGACTTGAGTAAACCTACCTACAATGAAATGGATGGAGAACCTACAGGAGCTGACCCCCACCTTAAATACTATTCCAGATCCCTTAAAACATTACAGCTTTGGAACCCTTGACAGTAAGGGCATAATAATCGAATATAGCAGGAACCCTTCCAACTGGCACCTGACCACAAAACATACATTCACATGAACTGTGACCTGAGAGTAGCAAGGTTGGAAGGAAGCACTCTCTTGTTCTGACCTAAGCCCATAGCAACCTTGGGCTACACGTTCTTCTATCCCCATGTCCTGGCATAGGCACTTCAGTGGCATCACAAAGCAGTGTATGGTGGCTCTAAAGCCCACTCTTTTGGGCTTATGGCATTGGATCTGGCTGTTTATAAACGTCCTAAGCTGCTGAAACAGGCTGTCACAAATATGGTAACAAAACATACAGTCATTCCCGAATAGCTTTGGAGACAAGAATTCCTAAACTGAAAATGCAGACATCAGTAGGGCCACACTTCTTCTAGGCTCTATAGAAGAACCAGTCCTTCAGCATCTCCCAGCTCTGGTAGATCCACGTGTTCCCTGTCTGTGGCTGCATTGCTCCATCCCGGGGTGTCTTCACTTAGTCTTCTCCCGACCTCTATCTCCAACATCCTCTGCCTGTCTGGGGCGGCAGAAATGGCTCAGGGGTTAAGAACACTGGCTTCTCTTCCAAAGGACCTAGGTTCAATTCTCAGCACCCACATGGCAGCTCACAACTCTCTGTAACTCCAGTTCCAGGGGATGTGGTACCTTCACACCAATGCACATAAAAATAAAGTTAAATAAGTTCTTAAAAAAAGAACATCTATCATTGGTTTGGGGGATATCCTAAATCCAAGAGTTTACCTACTTGTGTGTGTTTTTTTATTCCCTTTGGTAACTAAACACTAAGGTTTCTTTAAAGCAAAAAGCATGCATGGAGAATGGTTAGAGTAGTCCAGTTATTTAACACATCCATTCTTATGTAGTCAGGGTGTGTGTGTGTGTGTGTGTGTGTGTGTGTGTGTGTGTGTGTGTGTGTGTTGAGAAATCCTGAAGTAAGTCCCTTGGCAAATTTCTAATATTTATTACAGTATTATTAACTACAACGCTTTAAAAAATAAAGGCATGTTTATAAGTTCTAGGACTAAGGCCTGGGTTTACTTAGAGGAAGATGGACAGTATTCAACTGACCATAATCTTCTTAGCTGTGGAGATGAAAACAAGGCATTAACCAACATGGCATATGAACACTTCATTGTAGTAAATCCTCCAAAAGCTGAAAACATCGCCATGCCTGAGGCCGCCTTCCTCAGATGAGCAGCTGACCCTGTCTAAGCCTCATTGTTTTGTGTATAAGAAGAGATCAGCCCCAACCTGGAAGGTTGAAGTGCTGCAACAGGGCTGTCAATGATCCCTTAAAGTGTCTGTCACTCCCATAGCTCATAGACAGACCCTAGCTTATGGTATCTCGGGGGGAAATGTCCAAACAGAGAGGCTTTCCAATGTTTCTCAATTCAGCCACTAACTGGTACGGTGCACCTTTAACACAGGATTTGGGGGAAATCCCATAAAGATAAGAGGCTTGCCAAAAGTAAATAATGGTTAGACCTGCAGCGAACCAGTCTGACAGGAGCCTTTCCCATTCCAGGCAGTCAGTTACCTGCAGCCTTAGTCTGTCTCCACTACCCCAAGATCCATAACATCACAGACAGCCTGCTACACCTGTGGACTTCCAGGGCTGGATTTTGTCTTATCTGTCTCTGGATTTCTAGCACCAATGCTTGGTGCCTGATCATTCGATAAACACCACTCAGTGACTGGAAACACCAGCCCTGGTCATAAATGACAACCGGGAGAGCGACGGTGACAAGCCCAACTCCCAAGTGCCTTATACTTGAGGGATTAAATGAAACAGAGGACCTCCACCTTCTGCTTTGAAAAGTGCTCCAGAATGTTCGTAAGCATCATCTCGACTTTAACCCTTACTCCTACTGAGAATGGAGGCATTCCTATCTCCATTAAACACAGTGGGACCCGAAGCTCAGAAAGGTGACTTTAAAGGGCTAAGACCTGGCAGAGCCAGGATGTGTCACAACTCAGAGACCCATGGCTTTCCTGCTTTACCATGCTGCTGCTGGTTCAGACTAGTCTGTGTGTATGGTTGATCCAGGCTCCACTGCCTACAGTGAAACTATATGTTGAGGTGCATGTGAGCATACACATTTTCATAGGCATCATGTGTATGTATATGCATACATGTCATATATATGTTCACACACACACAATATCTTCATTTGAAAAAATACTAGACACAATGCCGAATTGAACAGAAGTGGCAAGGAGCTTGGCAGGTCCCCTTTGCACTATCATATTCTTGAGTCATACCATCCAGGGGTGAAATGTCACATGCCACATTCTTCCAAGCTCACAGAAGCAACCTATGCAACACTAGGTAAAGCCCAAAGCCTTGGCCGCCAGTTCCCATGACCGCCCTGGAATGTTATTTTTCTCAGCCATCCACCCAATCATGAAGAAAACTGCACGGTGCTGACATTCATGTGCCAAAACCATTCTCTTCATTTAAGCACCCCCCAAAAAAACTGAGCGGGAGAACAAAAGTGCCCTCGCCTTGGACTTACAGGAGGAGTGGATGCTGGGGAAGCTTTTGCGGCCCTCGGACACCAGGTCAGGGTCCCCTGTGCAGTGCATCTCTGAGTTCATCACCCCATCTGGAAAGCAGCGGTAAAAGAAATCGGGGCGAGGTCTACAAAAGACACCATGGACATTTTCAATATACAGCGCTGCCATCACAACAAATCCCTTCCCCCTCAACAGCTCCCGCCCCTCTGCAAGGCCCCTCTGTCATCCACAATGGGAGTTTCCCCAGAATCTTCTGAATACAGTTGCTGGGGTATTCTTAGGCTTTGGGGTCGGAAAGATCGGAATTGGAGCTAGTTTTGCAGCCAGAGGGAGGTCTCAGCCTTCCCCACTCTCATTTCCACGTCTGTAAAGGGAAACCAGTTTCCGATCAGAGCTGAGGTCTTGAGCATTAAGTAGTGGGACTTCCTGAGGTACCTAAGCATGTGATCAGCAAAGTAGAAAGACTGTCCTATCTTGATCTACTGTTCCATCAAGCTAGACCCTGCCCCGCGCCCCCATTTCTGAGAGTCCAGGATGTGACACCCCTACATGCCAAGTTTTGGTGGCCAGTTGCCTTTCCTCAAGCAGTGGCCCTCAGCCTGGCTGGGAAACTTGACAACTCAGCCACAGTATAAGGAGTTCAGTAACCTAGGCTGGTGTCTCTGGCCTAACGCGGAAGTGGGACAGAGATCTCTGGAGGAAAGAAGGGTGGCTCTGGCCCTGAAGCCAAACCATTCAAGGGCAACCACAGCTAATATTAACTTATCCTTGAGTGTAGGTGCAGGACCAGGCACTGCACATTCACCAAGTCATATAATGCCTAAGCCAATCCTTGAGGCAGGGTCAGGAGTCTGAAGGAGATGACACTCCTGCCAAGGTCACTCGTGATCAGCATGTGGCCAACACAAGCTGGGAGCCGCAGAATTGAATCCTGTGCCCAACATTTGACCACGTGTTTGAATGCCCTACTCAAGTAAGGATTAGAGTGTGGAGGTCTGACAGCCCACTACTCTGTAGCAAGTCAGCCAACATCGCTGTGTGGATAATACGGGCGAGGCCTGCTAAAGCTGTAAGCACACCTCTCTTTTACCATGCACACTGGGTCACACCTGTCACGGACGGATGCATGCACCGAACCTCCTAGCTCTGGGATCTATCAGACACACTCTGGTGCTGTGCTTTTCAGACCCAGACAGTGTTTCTCCAAGGCAATGGTTGTCCACCTACTCAACCAGAACCCCAGGGGCTAAGCCCCTAGAATCAGCACTTTATCTGGACCCCAAGTACATGCTAAGCATGGAGGGATCCAGAAGGGCACTGCAGTATAGGGTCTTTTATTATCCCAGATTTGCCCATCTTCCACTCCTGGATGCCTAGCCTAGCACCCTGTTGCTGAGGTTGTAATGGACTCTCGTTTGTTTAAGGCCAAGAGCTAGAAGCTGGAGCTCAAATCAGCTGTGGTACTGAGAGGCCTTCGGGCTTCCCATCTCCCCAGAGACTGACTCTCTCCCAGAGCGGCCGGAGAGAAGGGAGAGGAAATGGAAACTAGACATCATTTCTCAGGAGCAGTAAGAGAAGTGTGGCGGAAAGGCAGACCTGAAATGCCAGCCCATACATCTCGCCCCAAAGGAAACTGCAATATAGAAGTGATCTTATTAATTTGCTAAAGGCCAGAACTGACAAGTGCAGAAGCCCGGCCTGGCGCTGGGAAAGCAATGGATGGCTCTGGAAATGCCAATAGCAGGCTTTGGCCAGAAGAAAGTGTGGTCAGTCAGCCAGTGGACACTCTCTTGCTAGTGAACTCCTCCCTAATATAGGGAGTTCATAATTCAAAGGAAAGAAAAGCTGTACTGAAGGTCAGAAATCCCAGAAGGGCAGCAATTCAAGGGAAAATCAGACACCCTGGAATCTGTCCTACCCAGTGCCGTGGTTCCCATGCAGACAAACTTGGTAGTATAAGCCATCATTTGTTTCTTCTTGGAACTTACCTTCCCACTATTAATTTAATAGTGTTTGTGCAGACTCCATTCAAAGCAAGAGCCAAGGACACCGCTACAAAACAAAACCAACAGACAGAAAAAAAAAGTTGGATTTCACATTAAAAAAAAAAACAAAACATCATCACTATAACCACCACCGCCATCATCACCATCATTAGCATCATTATCATCAACATAGCATCATCATCAGTACCATCACCATCATCATCATCATCATCATCATCACCACTATTGTCACCCATCCACAATTGTGGCCACCACCATTACTATGACCATCGGCTATCACTCTCATTATTATTATTGTTGCATCACCTATAATTATGCTTAGTTTATGACCACAGAGTTGTTAAATAATACTTTGGAAACATAGTGAAGTTTTGTTGCTAGGGCAAAATATAATTAGGGAAGGACTATGGAGGTTGTCCCATAAAAATGACACATTCCTATGATATGAAATCTTTCCTTCTTGACCAGAATTTTCAGCCTCACAAACAAACCCATCCATCATTTTCTAGCCGGATATAAACAGATTTAATACAACGGCATGTAGAATTTCTTTTACTAGTAGCAAGATACATAACTTTTTTTTATTTCCTCCTGGCAATTTCCTCAGACATAATTCGAATCAGAGCCGCTGCCAGAATCCTTCTGAAGAGCATGACAGCCTCGCCAGGCCTCTGTCATCCCTGACCCATCACCTACCCACAGCTGTCCATCACTGTTCCCAAGAGGGCGGAGAGTCCAGGAGGTAACTTTTGTCATCTAAACCAGCAAGAACTTCTAGAATCCATTATTTTAAAATATACAGCCCAGGGACCTTCTCCAACAGCCTGGAAAACTGCTAAGATAAGGGGCAGACTAAACACAAGGGGCAGCAACATGAATCACTATCCTTTCCTATAAAAACCTTGACCTTCCCCCTACAGTTGGTTAAGAGAACTTAAGAGGCAGAGTGGTCACTGTCAGTGTGATGAAGGCCAGATGTCTTACAGAAGTGATAGAAACTCGGGGAGGCCCTCTTCTGCTTTGTTGAGTAGTAAAAACATGTGAGCTACCATTTCTCTTTGGCAAATATCAGCTCCTTGATACCAGCAGAGACTCGTAAGATGGGTGTAGCGGGGGAGGGGCATTTTCAGGCGGGCCCTGCCTCGAGTGATCCATTCTCATCAAGGAGACTGAGGAGTCATTCTACAAGCAGAAGGTGCTGTGGCCTCACCATCACAGCCACCAGCGCGCACGCTTTTAGCCGGATGTGTTGAGATGAAAATGAAAAACTAAACACCCGAGTGGAGATGGAGCATTCCTGGCCGTTTATGAATGGAGTGGGGAAAGGGACAGGCCCCTGTTGGAGAGCTGAGCACGAGTCAGTACCACAGTACTGCCATCAGAGTGCCAAATGTGTGAGCCTGGCAAGCCTGGTTCTAAGTCTGGAGAACGTGGGAAGATCCAGTGACTACAGTCTCTACAAACAGATCTTCCCTGCCAGAAAGACCAGCTCCCCTCTCTTCCACAAGCTCAGGGCAGAGGTGAGAGGCCTCTTTTGCAGAAGAGAGAAAATCCCCAACACTGTCTTGGCTGAGTTCTCCCCGAGAGTCCTGACAACATACAAACTGTGAGATAGCACAGAAATGACAGTGGTGGGCTTTTCCGTTAGGGGTGGCCCTGCTGTGCTTTCTAGAGGAGCTCTGCTCTTTCTTATCCTGGGAGCACAGGCTCAGTGAGGGGCAGCCATCTGCGAGCAAGCTTGACTGGCTGATCTTTCACTGTCCCGCATAAATCTCAGTGAATTCAGATACCGCTCCACTGCTCCCGAGCCCAGTACACCCCACGCTCCGGGCTGAGTGGGCTTGCGGGCAGTACAGTCTCTGCAAAGGTTTGAAGTAAGTGAGCTGGAAAACGCCAGCAGACTCGCTGTATGATCCACACGCCTGGCAGAGACGGAGAAGCATGGGAAGCTGGAGTGACGACATTTGGGAGAGCACGAGTTGCTTCGGCATCCTGGAAGCACATGGGACCGATTAATTTTTATCTGAATGATATGGTTTGACAGGGTACTGATGAGAGGGCATCCAAATGACAGGGTACTGACGCAGGGACCTTTGTGAGCTATCTATCCCAATATTCCTCATTCTCTAGATTGAAGGCAGGGCTCTAATCAGATGCTTGGTGGTTGGGAAGGCAGGAAAATGCATGGCCCCAAGCAAGAGTTCTTGCTGACTAACAAGAGCCCCACAGTTCTAACTCATGAGGTGTTTTTTTTTAATGTTTATTATGTATACAATATTCTGTCTGTATGTATGCCTGCAGGCCAGAAGAGGGCACCAGATCTCATTACAGATGGTTGTAAGCCACCATGTGGTTGCTGGGAATTGAACCAGGACCTTTGGAAGAGTAGGCAATGCTCTTAACCACTGAGCCATCTCTCCAGCCCCCTCATGCAGTGTTTTTTACAGCATCTGACAGCACCATCTTGACTGATGGGTCAGAAACACAAACAAGACCAACTGATGAAGAAGTTCAAAGTGGCATTTCCTACAGGTTGGCTTGCTAGGGGCTGGTTTTGAGGGTATTGAGGGTTATGGGCCTGCCAGAGGATTTGAGAGCTTTTGTTGTTTTAGGCAGTTCAATACTCCAGTCTTTCCATAAAAGAGTTCCTGGCTAGTCTGTAGCCTGAATACCTACAAGCTGGATGCTGTACAGGGGAAACACTGCCATTCTTGTCTGTATGTAGCAGAGGGGAGCTCTTGGGGCTTGGGTGTAAGTGCCTGGGCTAAAATCTTCTAAATACCCTCAAAACAGAATGACATGACAACGGGCCTCCCCTCCCCGAGAGCGTTCTGAATTCCAGGCTTGATTAGAAACCACCTGGTTTTCTGACATCAATGTTTAAGGTCGCCCTCCTGCCTCCAAATTTTCCTTACAGCGTGGGTTGTTTGCAACCTCTGTGCACACTGCTGGCTTTCTGTCACTTTCTGGACAGGAACTCATTGATTTCGGCAAACAGAACAGCCAATATTCCTTTTTAGTTACTGTATAGGAGGCAGAGTATTGGTGCTCAATTTTGAAGTGTCACCCTAAGGGAGATTTAGCCAGGACTGAAAATGTCTAGAGGAGGTAGCCAGGGCCTGCTTAGAGACGTCACAGGAACACAGCTTCATAGCCAGCCGTAAATTATAGCCACAACTATGACAGCCATTCTTACCCGCTGTCATTTTTCTTAGGAGTCTATGCAAGAGATCAACTACAATATAAATGAGGTAAGGGGTTCCCAAACCAACAGAGAGGGTACCCAAGAGGATGCTCTAAGGATCACAGTAATAGCCATCCAAATACTTCCCTGACACTAGAGCCAGGTATGGTAAGGTGCCGATGCCCCACCCCATGAAAATGTTTAAAACTTTCTGTCCAAAGAGACCACGGTCATGCGACCAAACTCTCAGTCTACAGGTTGGCAGCCCAGAGCACACACCTGACCTGACAGAGTGAGCATGTAACGGAGAGCCGGCCAAGATCAAGATCGCTTTGCTTTCAGCCTGGAGAAACAACTGAGTTGAAGTCTCCATTTGGGAGACTGGGACCAAGAAACGATGAACCTACGGTGGCCACCAGGGTCGAGCAATCAGATGTGCAGGGAGAAGACAGCACCACTGTGAGCCCAGGCCTCACAGGAAGCAAAGGTCTGGGGCAGAAGAAACCGAGTCCCAGCAGGAGAGGAGGTAGGAAAATGGAGGGAAGTGAGGAAGGGCATGTTTCAGGCAGAGTTGGTCATGAGCGCTTAACATCCCAGCTCTCTTCCTGCTGCATTCCTGGGGGGCACTGCTGTGCGATTCCCTCCTTTTCTTGGAGTTGATAAAATTTCTTATTTTAGCTCTGTCTTTAAACCCATTATTTACTTGAGCTAATTTGAAAGGGAAACAACATTATTCTTTTCAACCAGACAGACTTAACTAAAGCTTGGTTATGTAAAAATGGCCTCTATTCTTTGTCCCTGAGACACACACTCTGCCTCATTCATGCTCCCTCTCTGAGAGAGAGAGGAGTGTCATACTACGCTTTCATCTCTATAAGCCCAGTAATTAACAAACACATCCCTTAGAGAGGAACCTCAGTTTCCAGACTTACTACCCCAGAGGATGGTTAAGTGTGCAGAATATACTAAACCCAAGCTTGGGCATGAAAGTCTAGATAACTTATTTAAAGTATATACATATCCAATTTAGTTTTCCAGAAGATTAAAAAGCTAAGGTTTAGACACAGGTTATATTACCTTGGTTGCTAAAACAGCCCAGTAAGAGGATTTACTGACATTTTCTCTCTCTCTCCTCTCTCCCTCTCTCTCACTGTCTCTCTGTCTCTCTCTCTCTCTCTCTGTATGCTTGTGTGTGCATATACATGCACACACAGGTACACTGGGCACCTTCTGAAAATCTCTCCTTGTGAGTGAGTGTCCTTTACTTCACACTGACTCAACACCTTTTAAGCTTATGTTGTCTTATTTTTCCAAAGTTTAATTTTGACCAAAGGAAAAAAATCAGTTGGGTGTAAATGAGATTTTTTTTTCAGATTTGATTATCTAATTAAGATCATCCCCAGCCCCTAAAGCAAGAACTGTGAATACTCTACCTAAGAAGGCTTCCTTAATTTCAGTCTTGTCTGTCCGCCGGATAATTTTCACCACACAAATAACAGCCAAGGGTGTGAGGAAAGAAATTGCCTGGAAGAAACAACAAATAAGCCCTCGTGAGGACTCTGATTTGCTTCGGATGTGGCAATTCATAATTAGTCTCAGTTAACTTCAACTCGCTAGTCAAATGACCTTGCTGAACTGACCTCAAACAAAGAAGGGCAATTTTCTATACAGAGCAAACACACAGGCTTGGAAAACTGACGGTCTGATTGCAGGTTCTAACTGATTTGTAATTGCTAGGAGCCACATTTAAAGTGGGAGCTTTTTAAAGAGTAAAGAATAGTGTATAATTATGATAGTTCATTGGCACCAGTAAACCCTGGAAACACCGCACATGCGTGTGTGTGCGTGTGTGTGTGTGTGTGTGTGTGCGTGTGTGTGTGTAGCGATATGACTGCAGGCTCTGGTTTCACCTCCTAGAAACATGAGAGGGGAGGCCTTCTTAATGAGAGTCAATCAACTCCTTCCCTTGTGACGCTCTTCTGTTGAATTTCCAGTTTCTTTCTTTTAGGTTAGAAGGGAGTCCTTTCATACAAATTCTTCCTCCCCACGTCACAAGATGGAGAATCACCTGGAAGTCAAACCTCTGGATATGTTTGTAAGGGAGTTTCCAGATTGGGTTAGTTCACGTAGCAGGGCACAACCTAACTGTGAGCAGAACTATTTCGTGGGTAGGGTCCCAGACAGAATGACAAAGAGAAAGAGACTACATCCCAGCACTCCTCTCTCTCTCTCTCTCTCTCTCTCTCTCTCTCTCTCTCTCTCTCTCTCTCTCTCTCCCTCTCTGCTTCCTGACTCAGATGCAACATGACCATCCACCTCCTGCTTCTACCGACGTGACTTCCCCACCATCATGGACTGTATCCTCTCAAACTGTAAGCCAAAAATAAATTGATTCTCCCTTAAGTTGCTTCTCACCAGGTCTTTGACTATAGCAACAAGGAGAGTAACTAAGGTACATCTACCCAAATACACATTGGAATGAAGGTGGTAGGGTCCACGTCAACCAGGCTCATCATAAAGCATCCTATGAGACTGTCCCTGTATTAGAAGTATTTAAGGCTCATGATGGCTCTGAGACAATTTCTTGGGTTCAGAGACAAGCCTGGAGACACACAGCTTATAAGTTAGAAGGCTGATCTTCTAAAGCAAGTTTTCTGCCTCCAATATGGAGTTTTTTCAGTTACTGGTGCCACCAGGAGGGAAAGCATTTACTGAACTATTCATGTGTAACATCTCAGGACAACAGTGTCTGGATGGACTGAATTCTGCATCAATCAGAAAGTGATAGGCAGGTGTGGTTACTATAGACCCCATATGTTCCCACTTAGGAATTATTTAATGTGCTCAGAAGAGACATTACATTTCACAGAAGAGCTTCCTCATAAGACAAAGTCATAAATGGAATTCATGCAAATGACCATGACCTTTCGAAACAGCTTCTTCCTATTTCAATCAACTATTTAGGGCACTCCTCTTTGGTTTCTACCTTCAGAGATGACTTGTGAGACACCAAAAAGCCTTCCTTCTTATTTGTCGACATGTCTTTGTGACCACGAGAGGTAGTAACTGGTTTGGGGTTGTCCCCTTAGTAGATAATGGCTATGGATGACATGGGCTATTTGAAATTCAACTGATAGAGCCTGGAAGTCAACTGCTCATACCTGAATAACCCCAAGGCTTTCTGATATGATGACACATTTATATGACTGGTCTGGGGACTGATGATCATATTTTTTAAACAAGTTATCTCTCTCTTTTTTTTTTTTGATTTTTCGAGACAGGGTTTCTCTGTAGCTTTGGAGCCTGTCCTGGAACTAGCTCTTGTAGACCAGGCTAGCCTCAAACTCACAAAGATCTGCCTGCCTCTGCCTCCCAAGTGCTGGGATTAAAGGCGTGTGCCACCACCGCCCGGCTTAAACAAGTATCTCAAACAATCCTGATGCTATTGATTGAGAAATACATCTTCACATTCAGACCCTGAAAACCAACATCTGGAGTATCACTTTCTAGCAGCCAAGACCACAGCCAAGGCTCAAGTATCCTTTTTGACTCCAAATGCAAACATCAACCTCAGCAGCCTAATTATTTCCCATCCCTTAAAGCCCTAAGTATAGTTCATGCCACATGCTACCAAAGAGGAGAGAGCAACTCATCAAATAGTGACCTGTAAGGACAACACCACCAACTCAAGACTTAATAGAATAACACAGAACAGAAAAAAATGTTGAGAGGCAACCCTAGCCGACATGTTCCCACATATGTAAATAGAAATAAAACTCCACATGAAATATGAGCAGAAAAGGCTTTCCCATGAGGCCCCAAAAGGCTGGTAAAAGGGATTTTAGAGTAGGATGTTTTGGCCCAAATAGGGAATAGAGCATCAGGTAAGAAACATTCAGGCTCACTGCCAGGAATGAGAGCCAGGGAGTCACCGGGACCCATGGCAAAGACCTTTCTTTAAACATCGTTCCCTGCCACAGATCTCTTGCTTTTAATTAGGTCTCTCTCCCCGCTGCCTCTGCCAAAGCCAGCCTTCATTGTACCCACTCTGCAGCTTTCCTAAGTCAGAGCTGTTTCGGATCATTTTTATGACCACCAATCACCTGCTTACTGAGCCAGTACTAAACACAGGGTGGGCCCGGAGGCCCACTTTAAGAGCTCCAGGAAAGCGCTATAACCTGACAGAGTGCCCAGCTCCATCTCCAAACAGAAGTATCTGTGGCCGGCTACAGGGTATGATCTCTCCTGTGTCCTAGCAACAGGAGGGGCACCAGTCTCATGCCTTTGTCCTGGCCATGCATGGTGGTTTGGATGAAAAGCCCTACATCAGCAGTTCTCAACCTGTGGGTCACAGCCATTGGAAAACACCTATTTTTGATGGTCTTAGGAACCGAAGCACCACTCAAGAGCAAAATTACAGTTATGAAGCAACAATGAAATAAATTCATGGATGGGGGTTCCTAAGACCTTCAGAACTATATGATTTCCAATGGCCGTGACCCACAGGTTGCGGACCAGTGTCCTACACCATTTCATGCATTTGAGTACTTGTCCCTAGTTGGCAGCAACATCTGGGAAGGCTTAGGAGGTGTGCTGGAAGAAGTATGTCACTGGGGGCTTTGTGGTTTGGAAAGCCACAAATCATTCCTTTCCTGCTTGGAGTTTAAGATGTAAGCTCTGAGGGAGCAGAGAGCCCACACAGAGCAGACAGAGATATATCTAGATTTACCATCCCCCCGTTTGTTACCTGGTGTCTCACCATACCCCCAAATGAACGTAGCATGTATTCAGAGTACACCCCAAGGTACCAGGACGTCATATGGGATTAAAGTGGACTCCACACTAACTCACCTGACCTGAGTAGAGGATACTGGGCAAAGGGAGAGTGTTGAAAACAATAAACAACAGAAGACCCCAGGCATCTTGCCCAAGTAGTATATGACCCCTCTCTCCAAGTGGGTTTCCCCCTTGTATATCCACCAGTGAATACCACATAGGAAATGCCCCCAGTGTCCAGATTCTACTCCATCTAGAAATAGGGTCTGCCTCAGCACCGCTGCAAAGCACGATGCTGTCCCAGATGTGTCTAGGAACGGCAAGGCTTGGAGCAGCCCATCTGTGGAGGGAGGCTGTGAGCAGGGCAGGAAAGATTAACGACAAGGGAGTTAAGTCCAAAGCATTCCAATGTCAGGATTCTAGCCAGGGAGGAGGCCGTCAAAGCTCATCCATGTCACAACACAGGGTCCAAGTGCCTACAGCTCTGGCACCTTACATAAAAGTGGGCAGCGAAGCGATTTTAAAGACAACTCCAACATACACAGACACCCAGCAAAGGGCCCCACTTTGGGTAAACAATGGCAACCTGTCACCAAGGAAAGGGCCGTCAAAGGCTTAAAAAGAGACTACAAATTAAACTGTCTGTCACCAGCAAAGTGTGTCTCTCCACTTCCGTCCTCTCTCCGAACTGACAAGCTCCCATCTTCCTTAAAAGCATCCCAGAATAGGAAATCCTCCTAGCAAGTCATCACAGTGACAGGAAGAGTCTGGGAGATGAAATCAAGTGAGCTCCAGCCATAACCAGAAGAGACAAAGAAAATGAGTTGGGTGTTTCCTTGAAAGACAAGGGGAAAGTCTCAGAACTCTCTTCTCAATCTCCCATTTAAGTCTAAATTGCTCTTCAGAGGTTTTCCCGCAGTGTTGAACTGCCCAGCTGATGTTTGTGTCTGTGCCTCCACTAGAATAGGGGGCACAACATATCCAGGCCTGCATCCCTACCACCCAGCCCTGGGTGTGGCCCACAGCAGATACTCCATCACTGTCTGGATGTGAGGAACAATGGTGATCAACAATAAACCGAAGGTACTCTGTGGCTCCATCCCTGCCTCCTCTGCCCCCTCACCCTACAGATACTTCCCCCAAAACTCTGACTCAGTTCACCTGATAGTTACTCCCTAATAAACCCTGACTCAGTGGGCCTTTATGGCCCTTTACTCCCATTTTGGAGCCTTTATGTCTGCATTTTCTGTGTGTCACATGCTGGCACCACCTCTCCACTTCACCCAAATCCAAAGGTGGCATATCACAGCATAAGGGCTTCTCAGTATTCTGAGAGGGTCTGGTCTAGCTTCTAACAATTGTAGGACCTCAGTAAAGTTTTTTGGCTTTTCATCCTGAAATTACTGAGCTGATGAAAAAATGGTACCATCAGAAATCCTGAGAAGCATTACTGAGATGCCACTTGTTATGTGATGAGCACAATGCTGTCCTCAAGAAACCATGGCCACTGTGGTAGCTCTTGATGGTGGGAGTGATGTGGATGGGGATAGATGATAATGATGAGGAAAATGGTGATGAAGAAGATGGTGATGATGCTCCAAAAATGTTTACCTGAATCTCCCCTTTGACCTTTCCTAAAGCGAGAACCCTCAAAGTCTGGTCAACAATTCATTAAGGGGTGTAATGAAAAAAACAGACTCATGAAAACAGAACAAGGTAGACACTGCTGCTGATCCAACTGTCATTGTCTTGGCATTCTGCCCAAGGGTGATAAGAACCAACCACAAGGCTTGCTTTTGCTCCAACCTCCCAAGAGAAAGAGCATGCAACCTCCTCCTCAGTTTTACCCAGTCATGTATCCAGAGAAAACCATTGGCCAAAAGGACCAAATTCCCATAACACTTTCTAGATCCTGTTTTATATCAGAGTATATATGCAGGATCCCTGAGGATATGGTCAATATCTGACCTGACTTCCTGTTTTCCACAACCCTTATGGTCTCCCCCACCCACAACATGTTCCTTGAAAGTATGCCCTGAATACACACCATGACATCAACAGAGGGAACACTAAGTATACTCATGACCAACTGACATTCCCTATACCGATAATAGTGGGTGTTTAATCATGCTCTCATAAACCCCACACACTCAGCAAGGAATCGTGACTGCTTGGGGTTGATGGAGAAAGGTTAAGTCAAGACTCAGGGTTTCTAAAGAGAATCCTTGGTCTGTCTCTCTAGTCAACAGGAAGATAGAATCACCATGGAAAAACAATCTCTTGGCATCAAACAGTCCCACCATTCCCAGACCCATTAGCGGCACTGTAGGAGCCACAGGTAGATGGGGATTTTCTGAGGATGTCAATACCACTTATTCTCCCTTTGACTACACCTGACTCAATCACCAAATAATATAGTAAAGACTGTATTATTTTTCTGGTTACATTTGACCAAGGGATTTTGACACACGCAAACAAACACACATGCATCCATGCATGCACACACATGCACACTGCTGACTTGGAGCCACTAATTACTTGAGAAACATTTTAGTTAGAAAGTTAGAAAATTCACATTCAGATGAAAACATTCCAACCTACATAAAAGATCCAAGATTTTATGAATGAGAGAACAAAACTTAGGCCAGGGAGGTGGACAAGTCAGTAAAGGCACTGCCTGCCAAACCTCTACTACCTGCGTCCCACCATGGAACCCATACAGAACAAGGAGAGGACCAACTCTCATGAGCTGTTCTCTGACTGTGACAGGCACACCATGCCATGTGTGCATGTGTGCATGCATGCACTTATACATACACACACAACAAGACAAATGAACCTCCAAGAGAAACTGACCTAGATTAAACTAGTACAGGAGACTGTACGCTCCACTAAATAGTCTTCTGTAGACACTGGAAAAGTTTTCTAGAACCCAAAGTTGACAAACAATATCTCACGTTACGTTCTTAATGAAATCTAGGTGAATGAATCTAATCATAGAACGACAGTACTTTCCACCTGTGGCTGCAAGAATTTTGCATGGCCCTTCTGCTCTTCTGCTGCTCTCGCAGACCGCACTGACTCTCGTAGCCACATGCATGAGCGTCGTCAACCACTCTTAACAAAGCAAAAGGCTGAAGTTGCTTAATTATAAGGTTAGAGAGTGAGCCAGTGCATGGAGCCAAATACATGACGATTCCTCAAGAATCACGGTACCGAATAACGTTTTGGCATCTCATCCAAACCTAAATAACCTTTTGGCATTTCATCCAAACCACTGGCAATACACAAACTGTCTCATCCCACTTGTGTCTGTAGCCGGAACATTTGTGGCGTCTGCAGCCGGTCTTCAAAACAGTCCATTGTTTAGAAATCTAGGCCAGAGCTACAAATTTCTCTCGCTGTCCCGTGTGAACATTCATCTCCAAATTGCATTTTACGGCACATGAAAGGCAAAACCCTGGAAAGAATGGATCTGAGTGACAAACAGATGTTTCCCCTAATTGCACTGTGAAGTCATTAGCCACACACTGGTTCCTCCATATCTAGGATTTACTGAGTTAGGATAGAATTGGAAAAGGATCTTATTGTAATGTGTGAGTATTTGTTATGCTCTACTGCCAACCGACCTTAATAGTTCACTTTGCCTAAGATTTACAGAAATCTGTTTTTATTTTCCAAGCTGAAAAGTAATTATTAAAAGCAAATGTAATAACACCTGAAGGTTCATGCAGTATAGAAGGCATTTCAATTGCAGATATGAATATCTTTCCAACCATAGTTACTCAAGAAGCTTTCCTCTCTGAAATAAAGGGATTTCTTTCGAATAGCCCCCATGTGTACTGTCACTGTTCTGGAATAGTCACCACAGTCCCCAGAAGCACAGGCATCATGATGGGTCAACAGGAATCACCTTCAAGCCACTAGGCGGCCCATCTGAAAGTTTTGTCATTGTTTCCGGTGGAGGGAACATGTGACTGCTTCCTTTGCTACATAATGGCTCACTGGCAATGCTCCAAGAGTAACTGAGCATCAGTAAGGAGTTCCAAATGCTCTGGAACATTCAGGGCAGTCTCCAGGTGGACAGCGGACCTCCAGAGTTGGTTACTTGGATCTGACACTGTCATTCACCAGCTGCGTGGCTTCAGGAAAGGTCCCACTTCTGTCTGGAAGGTACTTCTGATCTATAAGCTGTGGAGAATAAAGACCCCTTCCTCTGTGACATAGGCTGGGACTGTATGAGGCAGACTTTCCATAGGCACTGACATACAGGGAGGAAAAGGTAAAAGGCTGTAGTTACCACGTGGTAAGAGAAGGAGGTAAAATAATCCCATTATATTCACCAGTTGCTCGGGTGTTTGCTCAGTTGTTCTATGAGAGAGGCACAGACAACATCTAGTGCTATGGGGTAGGCTTTTTTCTTTGTTTGTGTCTGGGCGTGTAATGTACACATGTGTATTTCTGGTTGGCATGTGTGTGGGCACACATATGTGTGTGTAGTGTGTATAGAGGTCTCTAGTTGGATGTCTTCCTCAATGGCGCTCCACCTTAGATATTGAGGTAGGCTCTCATATTTGATCCTAGAGTGGACTGATTTGCCTAGTCTGGCTTCCATGCTTGCTGAGGGTAGCTTGCTTCTGCCTTCCATGTGCTGGGATTATGGGCTGGGTACCACATCCACTCAGCGTTTACTTGAGTTCAGGGAATCCAATCTCCAGTCCTCCCATGGGGCAAGAACTTTGCCTAATAAGCCACTCCCCAGCCCACCACAGGGTCGTCTTGTCAGTGGTCAACAACTGTCTAATCCAAACTAGACGTGTGGTTAGCAAAGCTCTCTACATGGACTTTCAGGCTTATCCTTAAAGGAGAAGGAGCAGGGATTCTGGTCACTAGCTTCCGGTCTGTTTTCACTACACTGTCAATATGTGGGAACACTCACCACAAGTCAGGTAAGGAAGTCCGCTCTCTTCCCAAAGTGTTAGACAATCCCAATGTCTCAATTGAGCCATCAGGGCCCCTCTTGATCTGGAAGTGTGTTTTAACTGGTTGGATCGCTTTGTTCTTTATTTAAAGTTGACTAATGCCTTCAACAGGAGTTGAGCAGTGAGGATCAAAGCCCATTTGGTTCAGAGTTGCAACAGTGGACATATCGGTCACCAAATCACGGTACTTACAAACATGAGGCGCGTAGGTATGTTGTCTGACTGCACCAAAGGATTTTTATAGAGCCAGATCTCTTCCGGCTGGATGACTCTCTGGAATGGATCCAAAAACTCTGTAAAACTGAAACAAAATGAAGAAAAAACATGAAAGCCGAGCATTCAGCTGCTGTGGACAGACCCTAGGAAGCCACTTCTGCATGCCCTTAGGAGAGTCTTCCAGACTTCTGGGAATGAGAGAAACAGCCCCAAGTGATAGTCCTCAGCCAGGTCCAACTGGACAAAGACAAAGAGACACTGAGAATGCCTGGTCTTCTGTCCCCAGGCAACAAGGACTCATTCTTGGTAAGGAAACAGCTCTGAAACTGTTTTACAAAGACTAAGAATTCAGGCTCCCAACGTGAGCTGAAAGCTCACATGCCACACAATGGCTCACACGGGGTCAAGGCCAGGCCGGCAGCATAGTGTGGAAGAACAAAATGGGTCTGAGACAGAAACGGAGACTCAGCTGTCTCCCTTGACCTACCCAGGGGACAAGAAGTGTCCTGCCCTCCCTCCTGTTGCCCAGATTAGGTCATGATGCTGCCACTCCCTCCATTAGGGGGCAGAGGAAGGAGAAGGAGACAGGATATTGTTGGCCTGCTAATGGGCTACCTCTAGGCATCTTTCACCTTCATCTTTTCACCTTTGGAGAAGCTGCCTCTGCCGTGGGAAGCCACCACACTCCCGAGCCTGGGCTACGTCTCCATTAGTTGGACCACCAAAAGCAATCATTGAAAAGGGAAGTGGTGGGAGTGTGGGAGACGGGCAATAGGAATTTACCTTTTTGGATTTCAGCTATTAACCTCTGCCTAGCCTCGCCAGCCCCCATCTCCACCTAAACCTCATTCAGAATGGTTTCAGGCATGAATGGCTGGGAGCCAGAGCATCAGGAGGTTCCAGTCTTCCACTGCCAGGCTGAGAAATTTTGATGCTGAGTTAATAGGATGGGACTCGCCAAAGCGGTGCCCCTGGCAATGCGATGCATGGGACTTGGAGAAGAGCAAAGGAATGGAGGCAGGAGGATAGTCAGGGGTATACAACTACCCCAGTAAGAGATACCTGCAGCGTGGCCAGGAGGACGCATGGGAGGGCATGTGGGTGGGCAGGTGGGCGTGGTTGAAGTCCAGTCCAAGGTTCTAGATTGGGATACTATGGACCAAGATGAGGAGCATGGGATGGCAGCTAGAAGAAGAGGGGGACAGCTTCACGATCCTCCAGGGACTTTTAGAGTACCTAGCAGCCTTAGTCTTCCCACAACCATCCCTGTTTCAGTCCTGGATCCAGGAATTCCCTCTGCCATAGGCAAAAGGAAGGAAGGAAGGAAGGAAGGAAGGAAGGAAGGAAGGAAGGAAGGAAGGAAGGAAGGAAGGAAGGAAGGGAGGGAAGGAAGGAAAAAAAAACAGTCACCCAAGAGCCAGGTCCTAGCCAAATTAAGGACGTTACAACCTCAATTTGGATCCCAAACTTGGGTGTCACATGATCATGGTCTGTCAGTATCTTTCATGCCAATTTTCAGCAGTGACCCCACAAGGACTGTAAGCTGAGAGCCTCCTAGGATGGCTGACCTACTGGGAGGCTCCAATACTGCCACATTTAATGTCACATCCACTCTGAGCAGCTTCACAGTATACTGTAATCCAGTGGACCAGCCTTGCAGTCAACTCAACCATGCATCTAAAAGAAGCAATTCCTGTCTGTTTCTACATGCCTTCCGCCCTTCCTTCCCTTCTCCCTTCTCTGGGCCCTCACCTCTAACTGGGGGGGGGGGGGACGGGTTCAATGCTAAGAATCTGTGTACTTGGGAATTCCAAGAAGAGGCGCCTTTGACAGCTCTGCTCAGCCCTGTGTCCACACCACTCCACCTGGAATACCAAGAGTTGCCTGGCAGACACATGTCAGTATAGTAGTCACCGCCATAGAAACCAGCCAAGCCCTCACCAACCTGAGCCCAGACTGTGTCTGTTGCAGAATGAAGTCCCAAGTGTGCCAAGAACCTGGTCTGCAAAACCGCCATGGGCACTACATACTTTCTTCAAGGCAAGATATGCCAAGCAACTCCCTGGGCATCAGGCATCAGGGGGCATCCCTGCCCCCTGTCACAGAACCCCCACCACGAAGCTGCTCTCCACGTTACTGAGTAAAGTTCTGTCCCTTGTGGGCTGCAGTGTACGCACCTGCAACAGGGGAAGCACATAACTAAATCAGAAGCCAGGGCTGGAGGTGGGTGAGAACCTTCGAGAGACTTGCTAGCCAGGTGGACAAGCAGTAGGGACAGGCCCTGGGAATTTTAAACTATTCTCCTGGCGTTCTGCTCCAGCACTGACCCAGGGATCCCTGAAGGGCCTGCGCTCTTGACTCCAAGAAACTTGATGATTCAACCTTCATCATTTACAATCCCGGTGTTTCAATCCAGCCCTGGCTCTGCAGAGCATGGAAAGTTCTTTCCTTAATACCCCAATCACCAGTTTCCTCATCTGTGAATTGACCCTGTCTTACAGAACTGGAATGGAACTTACATTGAAAGCACACACATGGAGACTGGGCTGAAACCCATTTGGTAGATGCTGGCTGGGCACGCACAAGGCCCCGGGGTTCTGTTCCTATCAACTAGGTGATGGTGTGCACCTATAATCCCAGCTCTTGGAGAGTGGAGGCAGGAGGATGAGTTGAAGCAGACTGAAGGCTAGCCTGGACTATACAAGAAAGGAAAAGAGAAAGGGGGAAATAGAGGGAAGGGCAGAGAAAAATTAAAAGTCTGGGAAGAGGAAAAGAAGGATTTTGAAAGACACAGAATCCCCAACAAAACATAGGCAGAAAAGCTAGTATTTTTTTTCCATTTACCTCCATACTCCAGTCTCTGGTGTGTGTTTCCATCGGTTTTTAGTATTTTCTTTGACGGTGTCACAGCCTGCTCCCAGGTGTTTTAAAAGCATTTTAAACAAAACGAAAGGCAACAAAGCTTACTTAAAAGATGTTTTTAGGACATATAGGCTGTTTGTGAGAACTGAAATTTTTAGAGCATTTCTGATTACTGTGACTCCAGAATAAATCATCTGAAAATATTTGATTTCACTCGTGAGCTTCTGGTTTGGGAAATTCTGGGCATCCGGCTGAAGAGTTCTTACTTCACTGCTCTCTTACAATATCTTAGGACATCGGCTGACACTGTAGCTGTCTGAGGGCTGCATTAGGCTATCCACCAAGATGGTGCCCACAGATGAGAGCCTGGCTATAGCCGAACTGGAATACCATCACATTCTCAGCCGTCTGCGAGCACTGAAAATTCCAGCATCCAGAAAGAAGTAGGCAAAAGCTAGCTGACTTTTCCTGATCCAGCCCTGAGAATCGCACAATACCATTTTTAGGGTTTGGATGTTGATGACCCCCAAGGGCTCAGGTGTCTAAACCCTTGGTTCCTAGGGGGTGCCATTGTTTTGGAAGGGTGTGGAACCTTTAGGAGGTAGAGGAGGAAATGGGTCACCAAGGACAAGGTGACATTTGTTTATTTTTACTTTGTGTGCACTAATGTGTTGCCTGCATGTATGTCTGTGTGAGGGTGTTGTATCCCCTGGAACTGGAGTCATAGACAGTTATGAGCTGCCATGTGGATACTGGGAATTGAACCCAGGTCCTCTGGGAGAGCAGCCAGTATTCATAACCACTGAGTCATCTCTCCAGTCTCAAGACTTAACCTTTATAGGCCCACCCTGTTTCCTGTCCCTGGTTTCCTAGTCTGTCCATATGTAAGTGAGCAGCCGTAGGCACCTGCCACCACGTCATAGAGCTGCTTCTATATGTTCTGCCATGATGGACTGTACCCCAAACCGTGAGCCAGAAAAGATCCTTCAACCCTTCAGGGTTTTTGTGGTTGTTGGTGTTGTTGTTTGCCAAGTGTTTGATCGAAGCAATGAGAAAACTAATGGATGCTGTCGGTGTGACCACATGTATGGGCAAGCCTTAAAGTTAGCATCAAGGAAGGGAAACGGATGCCTCCTCCTGACGGGTATTGTAAGTCCTGACTACAGCAAAGCAGGTGAATGCAGAATATGGCTTCGGCCACCACTGAAGCCATCTGCCACCCATAGGGTCTTACTAACTGTGATGCTTCCACAGCCCCACTGTCCGACACCCCAGAACCTTGACTCCCACCTCTTCTCCACAAAGCAGGCCACATGGCCAGGAGACTTAAACACATCACTGTGCAGTTTCCTTCCTGCTGTTGGTGTCCTAGGTACCCCTCTCTGTTCCCATCTGTCTGTCTCTGTCTCTGCCCCCTCTGTGTGCATGTAAGCATAGAGGCCCGAGATCAACTAACCTCAGATACTGTTCCTCACATGCCAGCCCCCTTGTGTTTGGATGCAGGGTCTCTCCATGGGACTTGGAACTTGCCCATGAGGCTAGGCTGTCTGGACAGTAAGTTCCAGGGACCCACCTGCTCTGCCTCTGCAGCACTGGGGTCACAAGTATGTGTCACTGCACCCTTTGTTTTAAGAAGATAGCGGGGACTTAACTCAGGCCCTTACGCTTTCACGTCAGACACTTTACTCAAGTTTTATCCCCAGTCCACGGGATTTACTTTCTCTAAACTGTTGCCAAACACTGAGACTTTGACCAATCTCTCACTGTACCCTGACTAGCTGCAGCCAAAGCACATCTATCAGGCAAATCATATCTCCTGGGAACAACAGTGCTAAGAAAGATAGATGTCCCTTCTCCAGCCACTGGCGTCTGCTTGAGAGAATCCAGACAGGACGGCAGCTGCTCAGAGGACCCAGGGTTTATGAAAGCAAGTGGGGTCAGAAGAGGGCACGCAGAGGGTGGAGAAGCCTGGAGACTCAACAGTGCTTCCACGGAAAGGCACAGCCAGCCCTGGGGCATCCTTCCACAAGCACTTCGGAAGTAGGCTGTAGAGCGAGAAGTAGAAACTCCAGTTGTGGGGCCGGGGAGCAAGGTGCTTGCTGCACACACGGAGACCTGAGCTCCATCCCCAAAGCCTACATCAAGGCCTGGGAGTGAGCACCTGTAATCCCACCACAGAGGAAGGCAGAGACAGGAAGATCCCTGGAGCTCACGGACCAGTCCCTTGGCCTACTTGGTGTGTTCCAGGACAGTGATAGACTCTATCTCAAGAAATAATAATAACTAACCAAGGTTGGTGGCCATCTAAGAATAGCTGAAATCTCAGGAAAGAAAAAGTGGTCCTCCAGCCTCCACATGTAACTGTACACACAAAGGGTACCTGGATATATAAGAACATGAGTGTGTGTGTGTGTGTGTGTGTGTGTGCACGCACACACACACACACACACACACACAAACCTTGCTTCTTCATGAGCTGTGGAGGTACTGTCTATAGTTACCTCATCACTAGGGCTCACTCTGAGGACATGTAGCAGTATGACAGGTCATAGGATTGCACACTTTAATTTGCTCAGGAAATACATGAGAGTCTTGTGACTACAGATCCAGGTACAAGAACACCTGTGAGCTGGCATTTCTAGAAAGCTTCCTTCCTGATGATGGCATGATGTTATGACCTGAGGAGTCTGTCTCAACCTCAGACCTGCAATCTGGACCTTAACTTAGCAAACACCGGGGGGTTGGGGTGCTCACTATGAGTTGAGACTCAGTGTTCTCAGTAACAGCCAGGGGTCTCCTAACCCTGGCCATTCAAGAACCAGGTTGTCTGATTTGTACTATTACTTTTCTGTAGACAGAATCCCCTTGGGAGCTACTCTGCTTGTTTTAGAAGAAATTTCATGTCACTTTAATTATAAAACCAGCATGGTCTCCCATATGCCTGCTAAGCCTCAAAATAAATGCAATATCACAGGATGACTAACTAGTCCTGCACAGTGACCATGGTCTCTGTACAGAAGTCTGTCCTCTCTGAGAGGGGACAGAAATGTGGCCAAGGAGGCCCTCCCATGCTGTGAGGAAGGTCATGCCCACATCTAATCACACTCATCCCATAAAGCCTTGAATATCATCTCAAACCCCACTGTGTCATACAAAGGCGGGGGGGGGGGGAAGATGCTGCTCCCTGACTGCTCGTGACACAGTTTGAAGAACGGAGAAAACACACAGAGTACGTTTTCACAGACATGATCCTAACCATATGCTCAGAGATTCTCTCCTTGATTCATGCAGAGTTCACGCACAGAGCATTTGTTTAAATCTCCCTTGCACACATCGCTCACACCCATAATGTACATACATAGACAGCATGCACAATCAAAATGCAGGCACATGTATCAAAATGGATTCAACTGAGTAGGGAGCATGGAGAAGAGGAAACGCATTAAAGTTTACTGGACGAGAAAAGTGGTAGAGGAGTCAATGGCAGGCAAAACCCTAACGTATGAAGGAATGAGGCCAAAGCCAAAAGACAGAAAATTGAACCTTTTCCTCTGGGGGGAACTCCACCCCTCCTCCTGCCTTTGTCTTTCAGTTACTTGACTCTTACAAGCAGCAGATGCAGTTCTTGGGGGGACGCACTACTACTACTGTGGCTGTCCTAGTCCTTTCACGGGCTGGTCACCCCTAGGTGATCTCAGATGAGGGCCAGAGTCTAGACCGGCACAAGACGTGTCACTGAGTTCCCATCTACTCACGAACTTACACGAGCTCACACGCATACACACGCCCCCGTTTCCTGCGGTCAGTCCCATTTCCATAGCTTAACTTGGCTTCAGCACCTTATCCAATGCACAGCTGATTCTATAGAAAGGGCACAGAAGGAGGCAGTTTTTCTAACCCTTGCCAGGTTTTAGTCAATCCACGCACCATCTACAAGATGCCTGGGGATATCTTCTAGCACAGGTGACACTGTCCTGGTCCCTGTACTGTAATGGTAGCAGTCACAAGATCCTGAGCTACAATCAAATGGAGTGGTGACAAAGGTCAAGGTCTTTAGTTATGAGGCTAAGAACACTGTCCAGGCATTAGAGTGCTACTAAAAAATAGCAAGGTCCAGGCCAAGGGGCACTAATGTCTTTTCTAACACAAATTCTCAAAGCTCTAGTCTTCCTATCCGCCAATACATACACAGCTATTCCAATCTGTTTGTCCATGGGCCTCTCCCAAGATAAGCAGATGCTCTAGGGATAGTAGGTCATGCACGTAGAAGCCATCCCTTCCCCCACCCCAACTACTCCAATTAGGCAGAAATCGGCATTTGTCAGTTCATTGACTTGATCCAAATCTTCAATTCAGCACTTCCCTGTTGGGTGGCCCGAGAAAGATCATTTAACTTCTGAGAGTTCACGTTCCCCCACCCCCAGTTCTTCAGGAAGACCACACCTTCCAGGGCTACTGAGAATACTTTATTCACAGCATTAAATGTTAGGAGCTCTAAAATTCCCACCATGAGAGAGGTGGTTGCTTTTCTTGACAGTGTGAACAGCCGTGACTCCCATGGGAGGATGACTGGGTCTAAGCTGTCCTCCTCCTTCAAGTGGACCTGAGGACAGTGGGATTGTGTGTTGGGGAGGGGCTCAGACAGAAGAATGGTTACAACCGCCACTTAACTTTGGCCATTCAGTGAGCCAGCTGTTGCCCAGAAAGCTGCTTCCAAACCCTGAGATCTATAGGGGAAAGACCTGATGTGTGCTAAAAGGGCTTTGCAGGTGAAAGCCAACACTAATTGCACTATTGACTTTTCCTCTCCAGTGGGCCCCTGCAAATAGACATCAAATGTGGCCGGTAGAAGAAGCTGGCTCTTCCACACTTGCTGGGAAGAGGTCTATCAGATTTTTTTTCATTAGTCCTGGGACTGGGGGGTGGAAAGTGGTTGTGGAGAGAATATATTGATGGATTATCTCTGAGCCGGGAAACCAGCAGCCAGACTCCAGACGGGTCTTCTTCTGAGTCTGAGTCCTTAGAGACCCCAGGTACGAACACGAGCAGGTAGAAACATGAGCAGAACTAACCGTCACACTGGGCTCTGTCCTGTGCCAAGCACATCACAGAGTGCTTTCACAGGAGCTTCAGTAATCCTCAAAACCAGCATTGCAGGGAACTGGCAGTGCTCAGTTCGGAACCAAGTGCACTGAAGCTACAAGGATATGGGATGGCTGTCTAGGTCCACGCTGAGTTTTTAAAATGCTGTTATTGTCATGAGTACATGAATGGCATGCTGTTGTTGCTGCTGCTGTTGTTGCTGCTGTTGCTGCTGCTGTTATCATTGTTATTGTGAGTGTATGATTGCCATTGTGTGAGTGCAGAAGTCAGAGGACAGCAGGACAATTCGTGACATCAGGCTAACTTGGCAGGTGATTTTATCACCGAGCCACCTCACTGACAGTCCACACAGCTCAGCTTGCCAATATCCATTACCCCTCAGGGTACATACTGCAAGCTTAAGGCAGCCTGGGGTCTCATCCCTCCATCATGTCTCCCACACACTGGTCTCCAGCCTCACTCAGTGTGAGAGGCAGGTCAGAATTTTGGAGAGGGTGGTTCCTGGGTTTGCTGGGGGAAAAGATCTAGAACTACAGGGAAGGCTCTAGAAGGTGGAAACAAGATTCTAGAGATCATTCCCGCCAATGCCCTCCTGCCTATCACTCCTGGCAGCAGGTGATTTAGTCAAACAGTCTGTCCTCACCCAGGTGAGTACTGTCAATGCCATCTGCCCTAGACCAGATAAGGACCAGCTCCATGTGTCACCTTTTCTGTCATTCTGCGATCACCTTCCTAACAGGAGTACCGGCAGTGACTTCACAGATGTCAGTGACATTGGAGGCAAAGCCCGGACACCCCCTCCACCCTTCGCTCTAAACACTTGCCCGTTTCAGCTGAGGCTACAGACTCTGGGGACAACTGGCTGGCTTGAATATCCATTCTTCTCTTTTCTGCTATGTGATCTTTGGCTCTTCATCTCTCAAGCCTTGTTTCCCTCATCTGTAAAGTGATTCTGAGAGCAGCACCTACCTCAGGATGCGTATGAAGTGGGTCAGCTCAGGGGTGTTACATTTGGACACTGGAAAGTAAAACCAAGACTTAACATCATGTCTGAGCGCATCATCTGACACCAGACAGGTTTCAAAAATCCTGATCACGCGTCTGTCCCCTACCCTGCTTCCAGGGATAATGTCTCCTGAAAAAAAAAATTGTCCTAGTGAGGAGCCAGATAGTTCCTGCTCATTCTTGAATAGTAAGTCCTAGTGTCCTGTCAGCCCGTATTCAACTCTCCTCGGCGAACATGCCCCAGCCCTTGTCCACTGACTTTGTTGCTATGTGGCTTTGCATGGCATCCCTATCCTCTTCCTGGATGTGAGCGTCTATGACGCACAAACTCTGTCCAGGCTGCACATTGCCTATGGTCACTCCCAAAATCTGAGGTCAGAATACCCTCCCCTGACTCTCTAAATCCCCAGATCAGGAATCCCTCCTTCCAGACTGGGTGGACAATGTACAAGAAACACAGTACCCTCCTACTATGCTCTCCTAAGCATAGGATGGAGTCAGGGGCAGGACAGGGGCTAAGCTGGAGACTTTGTTCATCTGTCTAGCTCCTGGGTGTGGGGAGGGAGGGACCAGAAGAGAGGGACCAGAAACAAGCTGCCTCAGTGACACCACTCTGCTGGGGCAACACTTCTTCAGATATTAGAAGCTCACTACCGTGCACTCCCTCACTGCAGTCACTACTCTGGGCCCACGGTCTGTTCCTTCTGGACCTCCAACTCAATGGGATATGAAGCATGTACATGGCGTCTTTGCTGTCCACCTGACTGGCCCTGGGTGTCTCTAAAGGAGTTTTCGGAGAGGTTTCTAACCACAGAGAGCAGACACACCCTGAATGTGGGTGACACCATCCCATGCACTGGAGCCCAGGGCTGAACAGAAAGAAAGATGAACTGAGCCCAGCGATCACCACTATCTGCTTCCTGCCTGCAGACACACTGTGACTTGCTGTTTACACTCCATTCCTGCCTCCATGTCTCCCCCCAACAATGGGCTGCACCCCCTCAAGCCAGGAGCCAGAATAGACCCCATCTTCCTTAAGCTGGTCTGTCACTCATTTTGTCATAACAACTTTGCTACTATTACAGCATTCCCATCAAACGTTTTCCCCAAACGCATACACCCCACACCGCACCAGGACTTTGATCTCAGCAGGGACAAAAGAACCAAACCAGAAGACACCTTCGAGGAACACAGGAAGAAAGCCAGAAGTAATAGCCAAGCGACCAAAAACCAAACCAAAACAAAACACCTCCACAAGTGCATTGTGCATACTTTGGGTGGTCCTAGGTATAAAGGGTTAAGATGCAGCCTCAAGGATGCCTGGATATCGGCTGACACAGGAAGGACTGGTGTCCTTCACTGCAGTGATAACAGGGACACGCGGAAGAACACTTCCTTTGCAGAAGCAGTTGAGGCTTTCAGGGGGCTCAGGAGCGTGCCATGCCAGCTACCCATTCACAGGTGTTCAGGAAAACACCAAGGCATGAGGCTAAGGTGACAAATAGTGACAACTTCCTGCTCTCCGTGGATCACATGGGGATTATCCCGCTCTTCAGTTGCCCTGTATGCCTGCAATATTTCAGAGTAAGATACCGGCACAAGCCTAGAAACAGTACCTCAGAGGTGGAGGGGGAGTCGTGGGCATGATGGCACACACCCGTAACCCCAGTCTTCAAGAAGCTGAGGTGGGAAGATTTTGA
Organism: Ondatra zibethicus; assembly: GCA_004026605.1. Lineage (NCBI taxonomy): Eukaryota > Metazoa > Chordata > Mammalia > Rodentia > Cricetidae > Ondatra > Ondatra zibethicus. Next base: position 62,432 of record PVIU01004706.1, read on the forward strand.
GTTTGAGGCCAGCCTGGGCTACGTAGTAAGTCTCTGACTCAAAAGAAAAAAATAAGTGGAAAGGAGAGACTGCGTAGAAGATGAGAGTTGCTAAGAGATGGTGGGAGCTAGACCTCTGAAACGGAAAGCCTGCACACCTATGTGACTTTGCGCAAGTGGGTTATCCTCCATGAGTCCTGTAAACAGATGAAATGGTTCCATTCATTCCAAGAACCAGGACAGAGCAGGCAGAACGGACTTGACTCAGCACTGGACCGCACTCTGCCCAGCCCACCTTCCCTTCCCCCAGGACTTCGTCTCCAGCAGCAACAGAATATTGCAATTGACATCAGTCTCACCAAAGCAGCAACCCACACTCAAATGCGCTTGCAGGGCACCAAGCCTGAGTGTAAGCTGAGCTTGCACAGACACTGTGTGTGCATCACCATAAAAATTGTCCCCAGAAGTCCAAACGCGCAGAGAAAAGCTGTTTGTAAATGTCTCCATAAAGGGTGCTTCCCTTTGGGAGTGCACAACAGAAGATGGGCAATTCATCCCATGAACCCAAACAAACTCCCTGGTCTTCATGAGTCCAGACTGCAAAAGCTGATGCAAGAGGGTCCTCCTGGCTAATCATTTGATAAACCACTCCTTGTCTATAAAGACGATCAGAAAACCCACTGCAGGGGTGACGGACATTTAGCACAGATGACAGGACCTGGGAGGGGAACTCAGCCACTGTACTAACAAGACTAATTGTTGGAAAATTCCAAATTACAAACACTCCATTACTGTTAATATTAGCAGGCACAAGGAGTGCTGGGGGCATATTTTGTTTTGCTAATTGTTTAATTGACTTTGTTTTTGAAGTTCTTACTCGTTAAAGTGAGCATGTAGTGAAGTATTTACCTATGAAACGGTGTCATGTCTGGAGCTTACTTTAGAAGATTCCACACAACAGGGGAAGAAAGGAACAGAGTAAGTGAATGGGCTGATTGCTGACAGAGGGTGTTTGGAAATTTCCAGAATGAGTTTTTTGTTGATGTTTAGTTGGTTTTGTGGTTGCTTTTTGTTTGTTTGTTTGTTTGTTTGTTTGTTTGTTGGATGACCTCAAACATGGTATGTATGAAGGTTGACTTTGAACCCCTGATCCTCCTGTCTCTATCTCCAAGTGCTGGTGTCACAGGTATGTGCCATCAGACCTGTTCAACAGTGTTTCCTAGAATTGCTCAGGCCCACTGAGATACTACAAAAGTGTTTATGTCTGTCAAAGCAACAGCTTACTCTCGGGAACTATTTAGTTGCAACTGCATTTCAGCATAATGTGATAATTAGAAGAAAAATGAGAAAAACCAAAAAGAAAAAAGCTGGCAGAGAGAGAAGATCAGAAGGAAAGAGGGAGCCAGGAAGATGCAGAGCCCTGTGTAAAACACGCCACCTTCAGCAGTTCAGATTCTGCTTAGGAAGCGGTCTCTGTAGGCAGAATGCTTGCTATGTAAGCACAGGGACCTGAATTTGATCCCCAGAACCCATGTGGAAAAGGTGAACATGGTTAACCATGTGTGTTATCCCAGAACCACAGAGGTAGAGACAGGAGGATCCCTGTGGCCTTCTGCTCAGCCAGTCTAGCCAAAATCAGTGAGCTTCAGGTTTAGTGAGAGACTCCGTCTCAAAAAACAATGTGGAGACCCACTGAAGAAGAGACCTGACATGGACCTCTGACCTCCCCATGGGCACACACGTACATCTGGACTCTCTAGAAGGAGTTGAGGAATCTCCTCCAGGGCTTGGAGGCTTCCTGGAATGTTCTGAAGGAGTTGCCTTAACAACCCAGACTGAGGAGGGGCTGGAAAAGTGAGCCACCTGGTGGCAGATGACTATGGTACAGCCAGGCCAGCGGGTTTACAAGACTCCACCCTGAAGAATCAGCTTCCCAAAGCCTGGATCTCAGGGCAGCAGAAGCAGGCTGGGTATCTTCTTCCCCCTCCCTTGGGCAGGACAAGAGCAGCGTGACCTCCCAGGTGGAATTCCTCTATGAGGCAGACAAGTTTTCCAAGCAGAGAGGATGTTTGGAACATGAGCCCCCGGCTGTGTATGAAACCCAGGAAAGCAGAAGTATGCCAAAGAAAGCACGCCTAACAGGAGAAGAGAAAACTGTCTAAGAGACCTCAGACTCCAATAACTCTCTGACTACAGGGTCCATGGACGTCTTCACTCCTCTATCAAGTGGAGGTCTTTCAGATTTCAGATCTTAAAACACGCTGGGACATTCTACAACTATACCTTGAACCAGGCCACAGCATGACCCCAGGAAAGGCCACTGATCAAGACAGAGCCCTGAGCAAAAGAGAACTTGAGTCAGTGGTCAGCAAAACACAGTGAAGAAGATGGGGGTTTTCTGAACCAGTTTTAATCAAACACCAGACAGGGTGAACCATCTCTGGACCAGGGCACTAGGCAGCATTTCTGAGAGTTTCTTCCACTGTAACCTCTGAATTCTCCTGAGACCATGGGTAAACATTGCAGGTGGTATTAGGTCTTCAGATTGCTACTCAATATCTCTCCCAAGGGCCTTGAAATCAATACCACTGCATCCTCAGCCCGAGCATCTCTCTACAACCTATCGCCCCTCTCACCCATTGTGGGGGGGGGTGTCAAGGCTGTGTTCTCCTAACATGGTCTTAGGATGGGCTGGTAAATGCAGGAAATGAAACAGCCACAAAGCAGAGTGCCCAGGCCTGGGGCAGCCCAGAATCCTACAGGAGGGTGGGGCAGGGCCACAGGGTTGGTACCAAGCAAGTGGGAGATAAACTCTGTGAACCAACCCTTCCACTTGTAGGTTTTAAGTGGCAAAGGGAACCTCACACTTGTCCCCCACTAAAATAATAAATTTTGCTCATAAATTAAGTATCACTGGATGTTTTTAAACCACCCTCACGCAAATCTGAACTCTTCAATGCAAAGTGAGATGGAGACACTACGCTGCATGTTGTCGGTGACTCAGAGCCTGAGCCTTGCTCAGTGGCTGCCTGTTGAAACAACTGGGCTCTGCGGGTGAGGTTGAGCTGCTCACTTGAAATCCTCGAAAGAAAATAGGAAATCATAAGGCCACTGTTGCAAAGATCCAGAGCCATGGAAGAACAGCAGTTCCAAATGGGCAAAGTGGGCTCTTTTGTTTTTTTGTTTTTTCAAGACAGGATTTCTCTATGCAGCCTGGCTGTCCTGGAACTCATTCTGTAGACCAGGCTGACCTGGAACTCAGAGATCCATCTGCCTTTGCCTCCCAAGTACTGGGATTAAAGGTGTGCGCCACCACCACCAGGCTACAACATGGATTTTTGCTTTTTGTTCTGTTTTGTTTTGTTTTGTTTTGTTTTTGTTTTTCGAGACAGGGTTTCTCTGTAGTTTTGGAGCCTGTCCTAGAACTAGCTCTTGTAGACCAGGCTGGCCTCCAACTCACTGAGATCGGCCTGCCTCTGCCTCCCGAGTGCTGGGATTAAAGGCGTATGCACCACTGCCCAGCTTAACATGGATTTTTAAGCCTGTTTTTGAAGATAGATTTATCTTTACTTTATGTGAATAAGTGTTTGCTTATATGTACATGTGTGTGTGTGTATATATATATACACATATATATATTATATATATAAGTATGTATGTGTACCACAAGCATGCCCAGTGCCCATGAAGGTCAGAGGAAGGTATCAGATCCCTGGAACTGAAGTTACAGATAGATGTGAGCCTCCATATGGTTGCTAAGAAATATGGAGCCATGTCTCCAGCTCCATGACCTGCTTTTGATTATAGCTGTACCACTAGCATTTTAGCACTAATGGCCAGCACATAGTAGGTGGTCAGCAAACATTTGTTGAACCAGTGACTTTAGAAACAAGTCCATGACAGCTGTCTCAGTCAAGACGCAGTCTTCTGCTCCACGAGCTTCAGTTGGAGGCTGCTGGCTGGCAGCCTGAATGCAGCCTGCTGCCAGATTGGGTTACATTGCTCACTGTTACAAAAGTGTAATTCATAGACACTATTTAAAAACCAGGATTTTTTTTTACATTAAAACCTAAATTTCTGGATCCTCTTAAAGAACCTGCTATGGTTACCTTGGGTCTGTACCTCTCTATGTCAACAGTTGGTCAAACTAACACAGAAGCAGCTGCCGACTGTATACAGTAGATGTCTACTCCATTTTTGTTGGGAATCTGCTCTCATATCGACTGTGCTGAGGGGCAGGCAGAGGGGCTACTGTGACAGTTAATCTTGTTTTTTAACTTGACAGGGAAAGAACACCACGGAAACGTCTCTGGGCCAGCCTCTGAGGGTGTTTCCAGAAAAGTTGAGTTGAAAAAGAAAGATGCACCCTGAATGTGGGTGGTGTCACTCCCAGCCTGGAGTCCCCGGCTGAAGGGAAAGCATAAAGCTAGCTGAGCACTTCCTGATTGTGAGTGCAGGGTGGGAAACACCCTCCCCTGTCCCAGGAGCACCCACTCTTCTCCACTTCCTGATTGTGAGTGCAGGGTGGGGAGCACCCTTCCCTGTCCCAGGAGCACCCACTCTTCTCCACTTCCTAATTGTGAGTGCAGGGTGGGGAGCACTCTCCCCTATCCCAGGAGCACCCACTCTTCTCCACTTCCTGATTGTGAGTGCAGGGTGGGGAGCACCCTCCCCTGTCCCAGGAGCACCCACTCTTCTCCACTTCCTGATTGTGAGTGCAGGGTGGGGAGCACCCTCCCCTGTCCCAGGAGCACCAACCCACCGAGCTCCAGGAGCCAGGTTTGGTAAATCAGAGTCACACAACTCTTCTTTATTCATGCTGTAAACAATACCTCAGCACAAACATCTAGAGTGAGAGGGGAGAGAGGGGACAACAGTGGTGGTGTCAGATGACCATTTGCTGACTCTGCCAGACACCTCTGACACCCTATCCCAGTTTCTCCTCACAAGTGAAAAGTAGGCAGTTATCTCCATTTTCCAGAGAGAGAAACTGAGGCTCAAAGAGGCTTCTTGACCTGCCTGGGGCACTGAGCTAGCAGGAGCAAACTGGGTCTCTGGGAACAGGGTTGACAAGTAGCAGGGGCAATGGGTGGGCTGACAGTAACGGCTTGAAAACATGGGTACGCAACAGGATAATGCAAAGCCCTCGGCAACAATCCGAGGATGCAGACCAGTACCGGATCAAACTTGCCCTGACTCCCCCTGCGCTACCCTGTTGCAGCCGAAAAGCCACCTGCCCCTCAGTGCTGCTTTTCCTCGAGGAGTGAAATGGCCACTCTACTTCTTACAAACCCATACATTCACTTGAAGTGTAACAACATATTCAAGGAAAAGCCTGGGTTCTGAAATACACCTCCTTGGGTTGGATCTTGGCCCAAACCATCTCACTTCTGTGTGTCTTGGTTGTTGGAGCTCTTTTTACAGACAATAAACCAAGACACACAGAAGTGAAATGGTTTGGGCCAAGATCCAACCAGCACGTGGGAGGCGAGTTCCGGGAGGGCAGCTGTGCAGCAACCAGCACGCGGGAGGCGACCTCCATGAGGGTAGCTTTTGTTTGCCCTTTATTTATTCTCTTGTTGGTTTGGTACACAAGGACCGTCACCCGTGCACCAATACATAATAAATATGGAGTCACTTGACAAGCTAGGGCCCCACTCAAAGAGGACTAGCACTGGCCCCAGGCTCCACGGGCACTGTCCTCCTGTTCCTCGTGCCTCTCCCTGCTCATTTTCTCTTCCCCAGCTCTACTTCCCACGGTCCAGTCTCTCCATGAATAATGTCACTCCCATGGAGACTTGAGCTTCATACCACGCAGGGCCACCTCTGCTCCAGGGAGACCCTGATTTCCAGGGCCTTTTCTCATCAGTCTCTAGGTTCCCTACTCACAGGGGCATCCTCTAGGAATCCCTTCATTCCCACTGCCCTCTTGGATTGAATCCCCACTTGTCTTGGGGCCTCTAAAGATTTCCTACGAAACTTGCAAGATAAGGCCCAAGTAATGGTCTTCCTGCCAGAAGTGGGAGCGGGGCGCTGGAGTCCCCTCCCTAGATTGGCCGCTAATACACATAATTATTGCCAGTCAGAAAGCCCAGTGTGGGGAGTGTCTAATCCTCTACGTGCCAAGTCCATGGTTAAGTTGCTTTCCCACCTTGCTGAAGAGAACCTCGACTTCTGTCTTAGTTAGGGTTTCTATTGCTGTGAAGAGACGCCATGATCACGGCAGCTCTTATGAAGGAAAACATTTCATTGGGGTGGCTCACTTACAGCTCAGAGTTTAGTCCATTGTCGTCCTGACAGGAAGCAAGGCAGCGTGCAGGCAGACATGGTGCTGGAGAAGGAGAGTCCTTACATCTTGAGCCAAAGGCAACTGGAAGTGAACTCAGATACTGGTTGTGGCTTGAGCATATGTGAAACCTCAAATCCTGCCTCCACAGTGACACGCTTCCTCCAACAAGACCACACCTGCTCTAACAAGGCCACACCTCCTAACAGTGCCACTCCCTTTGGGAACCATTTTCTTTCCAGCAACCACAGCGTTACTCTCTAGCTCATCCTGAAATACAAAGCCTGAAAGCCACAGCCTTGTTCTCGCCACCCCCACCTGTTGCCAGACCTGCCCGACTCAGGAGAGATTCCCCCAGAATCCGCATTCATTATTGGAAGGTCTGAGTCGGCTTTAAAGATTTTTGTACGGCATTGCAAATTTAGGTAATCAAGTTTGGGAAAGAGTGTAATCAAGCTGATTTATCCACAATTACCTTCCCCTATTATCCTCCTTGTTACTCCATTCTGCAATTACTTGCATGGAAAATTTTTATGTAATGGAGACAGTGAAGGGAAAGGCTTCAGATACTTGGTGACTCCTGTCATGAGCCAGGGCTGAGCTCTGTCTCTGAGCCTGGACACCTTGCAGGAAGCAGATGGGGTAGGCTGCCTCCCAGGTAAGTAAGGGAAGTAATTAATGCACAGTATGCCACGAACCCGGTCCGAAGGCAGCAAGCTCCTCTATCTGCCCCATGTGGGAACTTACTGCAACCTGGCCCCAAGTGAGGACTTGCTCCCTGTCTAGTCGGGGCAGATATCCTGACCTCCCCAGGGCATTTCCCGAGGAAGCTGAAAAGCCACTGTAAAAATCATGCCCTTCCATGTTTGCTAACAGCTCTGAGACAGGAATCATTCTCCTCCCTGTATCAATAGGGTGTTTAAACAATATTATTTGCAACAACTTCATTCTAAATATTGCATAGTATTCTGGATACTTTCAATGCATGTATTTTTTTCAGTCTCTCAACCGTTATGAACTATGAATTAGTATTAAGCCCATTTTACAGATTGTCAAACGGAGGTTCCCAGACTCCAGACCCCATGACCATAGCAGCGAGTTGGCACTACTACTGAGAGGAAGGTGGAGACAGACTGAGAGATAAAGTTTATGCATTTAATGCATTTAAAGGAGCATTTTGAAAGAAGTAAGGAATATGGACAGAAATGGAAAGGAAACTACTTCTTGATGGGCCTGGCCTGACACAGCACCGCTGACAGCACCCATCCGTTCTGTGGTGGATATGTGAGACCCACAGGAGTCGGCTTGTGTCTCAACCTGGCCACCAACTGTGGCATGACCTGGAGGGTGACACCAGCCTCTCTAGATCCCAGTGTCTGCATAGGAGAGGGCTGTTAGGGAAGTCAGTGCGTGGCATTTAGTGCATTCCGGAGAACAGCAGTGCAGGACACCTGGGGCAGCTGGCTGCTTCTCAGACGCACCTTCTCCTTGCCTTATCCTGGACCAATTAACCTGGGGCTCTGGATCCAGGACATCCAGGGTGGAACACCCTGCCAAGGAGCCTCCTTACAGAGCCTCCCGTAACTAACAAAGCCAATGGGGCATGCCTCTTTAACTTGTTTTCTTTTAGTGGAAATTTCTTTGACTTGGTCTTTGCCTCATTTATTTCCTTCCTCAATGCACCAGTAACAATGGACCTCTTCATTTTTTAATAAGAAATCTATAATACCCAATATCAGAAATCTCTCTCTCTCTCTCTCTCTCTCTCTCTCTCTCTCTCTCTCTCTCTCTCTCTGTGTGTGTGTGTGTGTGTGTGTGTGTGTGTGTGTGTGTGTGTGTGGAGTCCTACCTATGAATCCTACTGCCCAATGGCAGCCCCCTCTTTGAGGGAGGTCCCATTTGTTGTGAGCTATGCCAGGATGCAGCAGTCCAGTCTGATCTAGAAGTAGGTCCCTCCACCTTAGAGGCCATTCCAAGCAGTGCCTAAAAAGACTAGGAAGGGAGACTAAGACCCCTCTCCATCCAAACACCAGAGGCCCAAGTAAGCAGATGACTAGGTTGGCAAACATTTGCTGAGATCGAGAGTGGACAATGCATAGTTCCCACCCCCAGGAAACTTCCTGTCTGAGGAGAAGGCACGGACTTTGTAAAACGACAGTCTGAGTTTGCTGCTGCTGTCATAGAGTCACCACTGACCTCCGTTTCCATCATAAGAACTCAAAGTGGAAAATATAATACAGGTCTCGCTGAGCAAATGTCAAAACAATAACAAACTCAGGTTCCTTTCCAGAAGATCTAGGGGAGAGTCTGTCTCTGCCCTTTCCCAGCTTCTTGAGGCCATTTGCATCTCAGCTGGGACTGTGATCCTTGCTTCCAAGGACTTGGTAGTGAGGAAGAGGGGGCATAGGAGATGGGTGTGTCAAGATCTGGGCTATCTTGTTCAGTGACTGGACAAGATAGCCGTCTTCCGACTCCAGCCACACAGCTCCTTGAGAGGAGCATTCCCCTTGCCCAGCTGGTTCCTCTGTCAGGATTCTTGCCCTAGTGTCCCCCCACCTGGACCACATCTGGGATGCTTTCCCCACCGCCATATGCCTGTACGGCTTGCACTTTACTTCCTCAGGCTTCCGATCGAACAGCATTTATCTGCCAGGTTTGCTGTGACATTTCTGTTATTAACAGCCACACTCCGTGGACACAGCAGCCCCTCCTTTCCACCTCACTTCTAATGTCTCCTACGGTGTACTTACATTTAGTTCACTGGGGTTCACTGTGTACCACTGCATAAATATCTTCCTTCCCAATCAGAACAGAAACTCGGTGAAGGCAAGGGCTTCATCTCCTGTGTAACCTGAGGATCGTTCAGGTCTTTGTGAATGGACGATCTCACGCAGCCATTTAACAAAGAAAACTCACATACACTTACAGTAGGGTACCTCAATAAATGATCTACCATCATTTCTGGTTACAGAAGAAAGCTACAGAACGTGAACTATACCTCAATGCACTATCATGTGCATATACACGTATACAAGTGCACACATGTCTATTCACACACACACACACACACACACACACACACACACACACACACACCCACCCCAGAACCTCCATAACAGCTGGAAAAGATGGCACTGCACAAATCCTCCCACAGAGGCATGGGGCCAGGAGAACCTCTCGATTTGATTCCCTCCTTTCTCTCTGATCCAGAACCTTATTATCAGGGAAAGTTTGATAGGCAACACACACCATACAGAGATGGTGAATCAGTCAAACTCCCTGTGTAGCCAAGGATGACCGGGAAAGCCTGATCTCCCTCCACCTCCCATGTACTAAGATTAGAGGTATATGCTGCCATGCCTGGTTTATGTGATGCTGGGGATTAAACCTAGGGCTCTGTGCATGAAGCAAGCAAGCACTGTACCAACTGAGCTATACTCCCACCCTGGACAATAGAGTTCTAGCAACCGTGACAATGAGTAATCCAGCTGAGCCCCCAGATGGTGGGAGAAGAAGGTGCCTGTGCAAAGTGCCTTACAAACCTGGAGACTAACCAGATTTTTCACTCTGGGTCAGAGGGATTTAGTATTGGAACTATGACCACACAGCCAGTGAGTGGCAGCAGGGACTCAAACCAGCCTGTCCAACTTCTGATCGGGGATGCCCATCCATCATCACGCTTCCTCAAGAGATACACTTGATACCCTTGATTAACTGGCACCATGTTAGGGTGAGACATGCCTGAGACAGGGAAGGACCAGCTGTTGATCTGAAACCATGGATAGAGAGGGCAGACAAGGACTCCACTAAAAGACACCAAGTCTACCACGGCCGTGAACTGAAGTTTCTCCTCAGGGGGACTAGAGATAGAGCTGTTACAGCACAGATGGCAGAACTGAGCCTTAGAGAGCCTTCCCGAGGACAGTCCCCCCACCACAGGCTTTCCAGGAAGACTTCAGTGTCCTCTACCTTGCTGAGGTAGTTATAGCACCAAGCCTGGCAGACGTTACATAAAGTGCCTCGTGCTTCAGGAAGCTCAGGAGAGTAAGCAATGGACATGTATTTCTTTCCACACTGTCTTTCGACTCCTCCTCTTCCGCTTTCAAAACCCTCTCCGGAGCTCAGCACTGGAGGTTAGCAGGTGGCAATTTGCAGATGTTCTAATGCTCTTTCATTTGAGAAACAAGCTGTCCCTTCTCCCTGGTGTCTACTGGGCCAAGCTGTCCCTTCTCCCTTATGTCCACTGAACCAAGCTGTACCTTCTCCCCAATGTCCACTGAAGCTACCTAGGAGCCCTTCAGAAAAGTCCCTGGGACCTCTTTAGCACCCTGGTACAGCACAGCCCTTACCTACATCTGTTACCACCCTGACTACCCAGCTGCAATCCCATCACTTCTCCCCAATTTTAAGGAAAGGCCTGGTACCACCAGCTTGTCCCCTGTGCCAGTCATGACGCCTCTACTTGGAGCAGAATATCTGATATGGCAGATCTAGTCACTGCCCCGCAGGAACCTCGTGCTCAAAGGGCAATACAGACCCTGAAACCCTGGCCACGACATGTGAAGAGAGAACTGCCCAAACACTTGGAAGGACCACAAGTGAGTCTGCTGAGTGGGTTCAGGGAACGCTAGAAAGGAAAAGCCCTTTTCCAGCTTCCAGCTGTGCAGGAGAACCCTTCCAGCTGTGCAGGGGAACCTTTACAAACTGAGGAGGAATGAAAGAAAGGGATAAAATGGCAGAAGGGGCGAGTCCCTCCTGTAAGAGGAGTGACAGAGCCGCTCCAGGGCAGTTTGGTAGCTGTTGATCATGTGTGGGGTTTAATTAACTTGCAATTAACATCTGGAACACCCACAGGCCTTCCTAGGTCCCCAAACTGCCCATGTTCCTCCATGGCAGGCAGGCACTGGCGGCTTTGCCCAAGCATGCTGCAGGCTCCAACTGTAATCCTGTTAGGGTTCATCTTGTTAGTTACAGGCCCATCATTCCCGTCAGGATTCTTATGAATCTTGATTTTATTATCTGACATATTAGTCTTCCACCCTGGTTTTGTGTCATTCATAAATTTGATAAGCCTGCCTTCAAGTTGCTGACAAATCCTTACACGGAAGAGAGAAGATTCAAGTCCTGAGGCCCAACTCTGGGCAGTGACCCCCAGCTGTGGCTCAGATGCCGATGCACAGCTGGCACTTCCTGTCCCGTCTATAAAGACTGGAGCCTTTGTACTCCTGGAACCAACCTACAAAAGAACAGTGACCGGGACTGTTCTACCTACACTTTCTCACCTGGAACTCACCTACCCAGACCATCAGGCTATTATGTAAGATGCAGTCCAACAAGTCTCCAGGCATGCAGAAGACTCAAGCACGGAGCACTGGACAGCGTCTCACACACACAGGCTAGACCTGGGCTCCTTAACATTTCCCACCAGCCGTCCCTTTCACCTGAGAAACCTTCATGGAACTCGAGGCATAAAGGTATATGAAGTAAGTATGCAAATCAAACACTCACTGGTGGTAAATCTCATAAAGAAATTTCCTTGAAACAATTTTTTTGTTAGATGTGATTTTATCCGATTAAAGATTAAAGCAATTTTTCACGTTAATAAGATGGAAGGTCTTATCTATCTAATGCAATACACTAATTTGATTATTATATGCTGAGGAATAATGGAAGGCAAGTATTAAAAGCCTTTGTTTTCCATAATTAAACTATTATGCTTCTATAGAGCTGAAAACTTGGTATGTACCGTAAAAACACTGCAATTTATAACATACAATGGTCCCAAATGGGAGTCGAGGTGTTTGAGGCAGTATTCATTGGCACTGTGTGGTGGGATGGCTTGCACAGAGCAGAGTGTGTGAGCCACGCACTCAGAGCCAAAGCTGTAATAAAGCTGTGTGGGAAAACAAGGCCCAAACCGCCTCAACTTATTAGGCATTTGATTTTGAATCCATGTTTGGTTATTGAGCATTTGCAAATCCCTTACTTTGCTAAGTTTCTCGTCACCCTCACATTCAACTCCTCAGCCCCGTGTGGGGTTGTGACCCAGAGTCTAACAGGCTTTGGGATTGCCTAGCTGCTCTTCTTTAGCACATGGTTTTAACTAGGTGGCTGTCTCCTCTCTAGACCTTGTCAGCTGCCCTTCAGAAGCGGAGGTGTGACCGGCTTTAGGCACCTGCTGTCTTAGCCTTTCAAGAAAGGGAAGTGGTTTTAAGCTATAAGAAACTATAGTAATTATAGCTCCTGGGAAAGGGGCCTCACACTTCAGTGACGTAACTGGCTGAGGGCTGCTCGTGGCCATTCTGTGGCCAGTCCTAGGTTGCCTTTCGTTGGCATCAGCTAGCACTGAACTCACAAACATCCTGTGTCCACCTTTAGCGTGCAGAGTTACAGGTGTGTGCCACCAAGCCTCACTGCTAATGGCTTTTTAGGGCATGATAATCACGAACGTCTCTGATAATACAAGCAGATATTCAGACCCTGCACACCAAATAAGCAAGGCATTCAGGAACAGTAAAGGTGGGGAGTACTGACAGACAGCAGTGACCCCAACAAGAAAGATCCTCACACCCGCAGTGTGCAGCCTGCTGAGCAAAGACATGATAAACGGGGATGCCAACAAGAGATAGAGATAGCGTCACCTCATATTATAATGCCATGGAATTAATGTTCGGAAGATAGCTTACTAGGTACACAAGATTAAGGATGCAAGTTTAAAGCCTCAGAATCCACATAAAAGTCAGGCACAGCCACCTGATTCTATAACCCTAGTGTTCCTAGGGGGAAATGAGAGATGGAGACAGGAGAAGTTTTAGAATCCTGTGAGCTGGCTAGCCTGGTGTGTACAATGGCAGACACCCAAGAGACCCTGTCTCTAGCAGGGTGGAAGGTGAGGGCGAATATCCAAGGCTGTCCTCTGACCTTTTCAAGCATGCTGTGGCCTATAGATCAGTGCCATGGGGAGACACACAGGCACTGGACATTGCATAGAGTGCTCTATGAAAGGGTGGCCGCGTGAGGCATTTGAACAGGGCTGATGGGGAGAACCAGTCAGATCAGGTGCTGGTAAAGAGGCGTGGATTGGCCTTTCTAAAGGACGATTTGGCAGGAGTAGCAGGGAAAGCCTTTGCCACAGACGTTCCTTTTCAAGGAATTAAGTGGAGGAGCACAAGAAGTTCACAGCAATGGTGGACCAGGATGTCCGTCGTGGTGTTCTCTACAACCTGGGAAAACCAGAGAGTCTTGCCATCTCCGGCACCAGTGGGCTGGCTGTGTCCAGTTATTTGCCTTTGTCATAGTCCTGCAAAAAGCCAGCGGAAGGAGAATGCACATAAGAGGCAGGCAAACAGGGAGGGTCCAATGTCAAATGAGAAGGCGGCCTTTAAGGGGCTTTGTTTGGAAGCACATCTTCTGTGCAGGGGTATTTTGTATTATGAAAGAGGGAGCGGAAAAAGCTAAAAAGATACTTGTTTCCTCTTGGTAGTAGGATCATAAATAATTTCATTTTCTTTCCAGTTTTCCTTCTGTATTATATAACTTTCCTATATTTGTTTCATAAGAAATCTTTTTATTTAAGATAAAAGGAAAGGATCCTCGCAAAGAGAACTCACTTCAGAACTTGCAGCTCTGCAAGGGAGTGCTTCAGCCCTGAGGAGGAGGAGGCTCCTCCCTGGGAGAGGTGTCAGATACTGAGGCTCCAGTGTGCACCTGGAGAAAGGGCTGAGGTCCACCAAAGTGCCCTGCAAGTCCACACCTCCATCCTGCTTTGTCCTCCCTATATAGCCTCCAAAAGGCTAAATGCTGTGGAGAAAGACCAAGAGCCACCTCTTCAGGAATGAGGTGGTAGAGTTGAAAAATCCATGGAGCATCTTGGAGCCGCCCTTTTCTTCAGTATGTATCCCCCTGGAATAAAAATGATGATCCTGAGACTCCAGCCTTGGCCGTCATCATCTTGTACTCAGGCACAGGAGATTCAAACAGAGACAGCGCCTTTCTCCAGTCAGTAAAAACATGACCAGAGGTCAATCAGCTACTATTCCCTGAGCATCTCCCTGCATCAGGGAGATCTCAGCTCCTGAAAGCACGTAGCCCAACAGGATGACTGTTGTCCTGATCCAAGGCCACACAGATAAATGACACACAGACTAGCCATATCTACCATTGGTCTATACTAGGTCATGACTGTCCAGTGTGGAATCTCACCCAGTCCTGTCCAGGCTAAGCCCTGCTTCTGAGTCCCCACTTATGGGAGGTGGAAGAGGAATCCAAGTCTGCAGTGGAAACATTAACCACAGCCCTCACCAATTTCTCCTTGTATTTAAACTTGGAATAACTAAATTTAATCCAAAAGCTATTTGACATACCTTCAGATTCACAGAGAAGGAAGGAGAAGCCCTCGGGCATGAATCAGAAGTGCTGACACAGCAGTCGGGAGGTTTTGGGGTTTTTTTTTTGGGGGGGTGGGTTCTTTTTGTACTGTTCTTCTGGACTAATTCAAAACAGGTGCTCACATTGCTCACACTCTTGAGAAGAAAATGAAAGCCATGACTCACAATTGAGACACAGAAGACTCGAAAAGTTCCCCAGACTCTGGCTGAGGCCCCTAACACACTTAAGCTTGGCTTTTCAAAGGAAGACAGTTTTCTAACAAGGTCTTCTGACATCTAAGGAGACACTGTACTTGTTAGAGAAGAACCCAAGACTGTGGTAAACTAAGACAGACAATCGTTAGAAGCAGAATGGCTTTCACAAGCAGGATGGTATCCAAGTAACAAGAGGGCTCCCGGGAAAAGGATGCAGAAGACATCTATGAGCAAGAATGTTTGTCAAGCAAGCACAAAGATTTGTGTTCAAATCCACAGAACCCATATAAAAAGCCAGGTATGGTCATGGGCTCGTGTAGCCTCAGTGCTGGGTAGGTGGAGACTGAAGGCTCATGGGGTGTCTTAGTTATGGTATGACCACAGCAACTCTTATAAAATATTTAACTGGAGCTGGCTTAAAGTTTCAAAGGTTTAGTTCATTGTCATCATGATGGGATATGGAGGTGTTTGGCCAGACACGGTGCTGGAGAAGGAGCTGAGAGTTATACATCTTGATCTAGAGGCAGCAGAAGGAGTCTGTACCACACTGGGTATAGTTTAAGCATAGGAACCTCAAAGCCTGCCCCCACAGTGACATACTTCCTCCAACAAGGCCATACCTCCTAATAGCACCACTCCCCATGGGGGCCATTTTCTTTCAAACCACTACCCTGTGGCTTGTGCACCAGACTAGCTCTGGGTCCGCTAGAGACCTTGTCTCAGGGGAATAAAGCAAAGAGTGATAGCACATGACACCTGACATCCTCCTCTGGCCTCTGTGCCTGCACATGGGCATAGCATCCCCACCCCCACCCACTACACACATACTTACACATATGCACATACACTGAATACATTTGGTGGTAAAGACGGGGGCTTAGAGACCAGCGCTCAAGAACACAGAGATACTGGTGACATGTGTGGTATGCTTCCTACGTGCCAGGCAAAACTGTAAGCATGTATACTTGAAGGACTCCATCCTGTAGGGATATTTGTACATCTCTGCAGATTAGTAAACTGAAGAAGGAGAGGATGGAGGAACCCAAAAAGAGATGAAGAACTTGACCCCAGGCCCTCTGGCTCAGATCCTTGGATCTTTGACATATGAGTCAAGTATATCCAGATCCTGAGATGCACAGACTGCAGTGTGGGAAAGTCGAGAGACAATACTCCAGCCACCTGCAGCAACAGAGCCATGGCTACAGAGACTTTAGAATGGGAAGTCTACTAGCAAACGACCATGGGAAAGTGACCCCTCCCTAAGTGATGTGGGATTCCCTTCTGTATGCTGTGAATATCATTGGTTAACAAAGGAACTGCTTTGGGCCTATAGCAGAGCTACAGGAGAACAGAGCTAGGTGGGGAAAATTAAACGGAATGCTGGAAGGCATTTAAAATGTTTTAAGAGCTTATGACTTTTCATGACAACGAGATACATCTGCTCCTGGCAGCACCAATCTACTTCAAGAGGAAGAAGAGCATCAAAGAGGCTCCTCATGGAATTTGCTAGCCATTTGGGCAAGAAACTACTCTTGCCTGGACTGCTTGATGGTATAATATGTCAACTGGATATGCAGGACCCACAGAGAAATGACTGCTGAACTTGCGTAAAGGTGAGATGGTCCTTTGGGGTTCCTACTACATGTAAGCATCTGCCAGACATTCTACAGGACACAGAAATGATTGACAAACTGCCAATATAGGCTGAACTGTCTGAAATTCCCTGTTTCATGGAAAAGTCTGCTGGATACTGTGGGCATGTAGGCTGAAGATGGATGCCCCAATGATACAGAACTTTGGGTTACTGTCCAGGCAGTGAGATGTCTCTGTCAATTCTAGAGTTTTGGAAGTTGCTTACAATGCACTTCCTGTTTACTTAGGTAATATTATATACTTCTGGAGTCTTTGATGAAGTTGAAGAATTTATAGTTATAGTTTTCCTTAGTCATGATAAAAGATAAAATAGATATAAATATTGTAACTGTACTTATTGCTTGATACCTGTTTTGTTATATGTAATTTTACTATGTTAAAGTTTAAGCCTTCCTATTCATTTAAACAGATAAGGGGAGGTGATGCGGATTCCCCTCTGTATTCTGTGAATATCATTAGTTAATAAAGGAACTGCTTTGGGTCTATAGCAGAGCTATAGGGGAACAGATGTAGATGGGGAAAACTAAACAGAATGCTGGGAGAAAGGAGGTGGAGTCAGAGAGATGCCATGTAGAGCGGCCAGAGCCAGATGCTGGCAACTTTAGCCGGTAAGCCACAGCCACGGAGCCATACACAGATTAACAGAAATGGGTTAAATTAATATGTAAGAGTTAGCCAATAAGGAGCTAGAGCTAAGGGGCCAAGCAGTGACTTAAATAATACAGTTCCTGTGTGATTAGTTTGGGGCTAAGCAGCCGGTTCACTTCCTCATATGTGAGATAATTGATAGTATCTATGTGGCTTAGATAGTTTATGCACATAAAGCATAAGAGCCTCAGCTGAGGAAGGTGAAGGGAAGGAGGATTAGAAGGAGGAAGAAGAGGAGACAGAGGAAGAGAAAGAGGGGGAGGAAGAGAAAAAATAAGAATATAGAGGAAGATTAAGAGGGGAAGGGGGAAGGAAGAGGAAATGAGAAAGAGGGGAGAAAGAAGAAAAGGGGAAGAAGAAGAACAAGATGAGAATGTGGAGAAGGAGCAGCAGCTACTGCTGTGACACCCGGGAGAGCAGCCATATGGGCCAACCAGGTAGCTGTAGCCACAGCCGGGGCTATGCAGAGAAGAACACACTAGCCACAAATGAAGCCTTTTCTGATGCCCACAACTCTCTTCTTGCTCCAGCTCTGCCCATTTTCCCTTCCCAAATCTCCAGCTCTACTTTAGTCCATCATTGCCCCTGGCAAGTCCCCCATGCAATGACGAATTTCCTAGGCAAGTAAGGATGACCTCACTACAGTCTAAGATCCCAGGACCCCACTGTTAGCCAGTGACACAAGCTGGGGTAGTGGAGTCAGCATATGCTGTTATTCGCCATGGTTCCAGGGCCTCACACAGTGCCTGACACAAATGGGGTTCTTCAGTCATGTCTATCGGAGGCAACAGAGGTGAAAGGGCTCTCCTGGCTCAGACACTGGGCATAAGACAATTCATTCTAGCATTATCTGGGAATGTCAGTGCTCCATTTTCTCAGAACATGTCTATGTCCTTCATGTTCATGGTTCCACTGAGGTCGTCAGGGTCATTTGATTATTGAAAGTCTCATAGCTGGTTCCACCTCTTCTTCCCACCGAGTCTCATGCAAATTGTCCCAACATAATAAACACTTGGTTTCAAATTTCTTTGCAAAACACTGACTATCTCACTTACTGGGAGTGTGTGCTGGGTGAGTTCATTAGCCTCTTTAAGCCATGAATTCATCATCAAAGAAAAAAAAGAAGGTATAAACTTCCTGGGAGAGTTTGGAGGGAGGAAAGGGAATGGAAAAACAAATTATAATCTTGAAAATAAAAAAATAGGAAAAACCCTTTCCTAACCCATAGAGTTAGTTAAAGATTTAAACAATAATTATCTTTTTAGAAATAAACTTTATTATAAAACTTACCTTTGAGAATTTAATAATACATATAATAAAGAATTATCATAACCACTTCTCATTTCTCCCCTCCAACTTCTACAACCAACTTGTCCCCTTCCTTCCTAGCTTAGTCCTCTCTCTCTCTCTCTCTCTCTCTCTCTCTCTCTTTCTCTCTCTCTCTCTCTGTGTGTGTGTGTGTGTGTGTGTGTGTTTAGTAAGTCACTAAGACCAATTAGTGTTGCCCATTTGTACCTGGGTATAAGACCATTCACTGGAGCATGGGAACCTTCCAACAGCCTCACCTCCAAAGAACAACCCTCCCTCCCTGTCCTAGTTTGCCCCCCCATGGCTATAATCAAACATTGACCAAAAGCACCAACCAAAAGGGGATGAGAGGGTTCACTTGCCTACAGCTTATGCTCCATCATCAAGGGAAACCAGGGCAGGAGCTCAGGCAGGAACTAAAGCAGAGGAGTGATGTTTACTGGCTTGCTTCCTCTAGCTTGCTCAGCTCTCTTTCTTATATAGTCCAGGCCTACCTGACTAGAGACTGTGCTGCCCTCCTATATCAATTAGCAGTTAAGAAATGCCTCACACATGCCCACAGGCCACTCTGATACAGAAAATCCCTCAGTTGAGGTTCCCTCTTCCCAGGAATGTCTGGGTTTGTATCAAGTTAATAGAAACCAACTATGATGCTCCCCCCACCAACAGCTGTCAATGACCAATAAGTGCTCAGTTCGAGTTGGGGCAAGGTGAACTCCCTGTCCCTTCTGGAATTTTGGCTAGCTTGATCTTGTACGGGTCTTAAGCATCCATAAGAACAGCAACCAATTGCCTTATCACACACCAGGAACACAGTAAGAAGAAATGAAGTGATCTAATGCTATCATTTTCTTCTCCCACCCCATTCCCCACTACTGTTCATGGCTTTTAGCAAACAGGGAATGGATTCTCTTGTCAGGGAAAGGCAACATATTTCTCTTTCATATGGGCTTTCATAAACAAGGTGTTAATATTTAAAAGTCTAACTCTGTATGTTCTCATTGATTACTGAAGAGCTTGTCATTTGTCTACCAGACAGAATCAAAAGTAAACACATCCATAAGTCAAGCACTTAAATTACTTAACAAAAGCATAAATGAGAACTTTAGAGATTTTTGTCAGCAATTTTATATTCATTAATTTGGGGCTGATATGGAGTGGCACAACATCACAGATAAAGAAAGTCTATACTGAATTTTGGAAAATATATAGAATTTTAGATGGCAAAGCAAGGCCGTTTGAACTATGACTCTAAAACCCATAAGTATATTCATGATAAAAATGAGAACTAATGGCACTTTTGTTGTCATTATTTTGTTTTGTTTTTGAGGCAGTGTCTCATGTTGTCCAGAATGGCCTTAAACTGGCCATGTGGCTAAGATGACCCTGAATTCCTGACCCTTCTGCTTCTACTTCCCAAGTTCTAGGGTTATAGGTCTGTGCAATTCTGCCTGATTTGTGTAGTCATGGGGATGGAACCTTGTGTAGTTATGGTGATGGATGGAACCTTGTGCAGTAATGAGGATGGAATCTTGTGTAGTCATGGGGATGGAACCTTGTGTAGTCATGGAGATGGAACCTTGTGTAGCCATGGAGATGGAACCTTGTGCAGTAATGGGGATGGAACCTTGTGTAGTCATGGGGATGGAACCTTGTGTAGTCATGGAGATGGAACCTTGTATAGTCATGGGGATGGAACCTTGTGCAGTAATGAGGATAAAATATTGTGTAGTCATGGAGATGGAACCCTGTACAGTAATGAGGATGGAACCTTGTGTTGTCATGGGGATGGAACTTTGTGTAGCAATGGGGATAGAACCTTGTGTAGCAATGGTGATGGAGCCTTGTACATGCTAGGCAAGTACTCTGCCAACTGATCTACAATCCAAAATTTTGATGGATTTTACTAAATACAATTTTGTGTATGAAATACATGAATTGTTTCCAAAGTGTTCATCAAACCCTAGCCCTTGTAACTATCAGACAGGTGCTCTAACTCTGAGCTCTACCCTCAATCCTTGGAAGCCATTTTAGAACCTTTAAAATTTTTAGATTTATCTTATTTCATGTGTATGAGTGGTTTGCCTGAATGTGTGTATGTATGTATGCATGCAAGTATAGTGTGTGTGTGTGTGTGTGTGTGTGTGTGTGTGTGTGTGTGTGTGCACCACATGGGAGCCTGGTGGCCACAGAGAACAAAAGAAGGCATTGGATCCCTGGAACTGGAGTTATAGATGGTTGTAAGCCACCGTGTAGGTGCTAGGAACTGCAGGTCAGTTCTCTGAAAGAGCAGTAAGTGCTCTTAACTGCTAAGCATCTCCAGCCCCGTTGAAAATCTTATCAAAGAGACATTCAGTTCAAGATTGATGCAACCTTATTTTTTCTTTCTTTCATTGAAAACCGCTACTAATAAGAATGAAACACAAATACAAATCCATAACCAGGCTGAAGAGCCTCCAAGTATAACAATCAGTGAAACAAACTAGGGAGAGAAATATGAGAAAGATCAAGTGCACAAGAATGAAGTAATGACTAATGGAATAAAGAAACTTAGCCACAGGAGGGATCCAAAATTATGCATGAAAATTTCTTACCAATCACTGGTAACTCAGAAATTGCAATGTCCAGGCCACTCCAGGGACCCCAGAGGGAGAGAACAGCTACAGTCTGCAGAGTCCAGCAGAGATTTCGGCAGCTAACCAGAGCTGCTGGGTAAGTCTGGAGTTGAAATTTCTCCAAATGTAACTTTCCACTGAAATCCCAAAGAGGCCAACCAGAGGACAAAGCACATCCCAGGATTAAAGTGTACAACACATGATTAAAGGCCAAGCAGACTGCTCAAGCAGCCTAGAAGCCCGGCTCCAAGGGTGGAGGTGAGCCAATGGCGAGTCAGGTGCAAGCAAGAATAAACAACAGTCCTAGGAGAAGATAACTGTCCCGAGTCTCCACAATGTGTAAGCCACAGGGTCTGTGCAGCTGAAACAGAATATGAAGGTTTGCAAAGAAAGGAAAGGGGTGTTACCCATAACCAAGAGAAAAAAAGTCAAAATTATAAAGTGTCTTGATGTTAGAATTAGCAGTAAAGGATTATCTATTCTAGATGCTAAAAGAGAATAAAGGAAAACGAACAAGAGCGAGCAGATAGAAAGCATCAACAGAGAAACTACAACTCCGACACAAACAACCAGATGGAAAAAGCGAGAACTGAAAGGAGCTTCTGCAATAACACTCATCACCCAGGCTCGGAGTCAGAATAGACACAGTCAAACAGGGAGTTAGGGAAAATGAAGACCAGTCTAAAGACAACCACTCAAACTGAACCATGAGGCAGAAAGGCTATGAGAAACCCAAAGTTTATGATACAATAGCAAACTATCTAATACAGAACCAAAAGGGAAGAAACAGAAGGAGTATGGGTGGGGCAAGCATCTTGAGACTGTTCGGTTGATGAAGGAAAGCAAGCCATAGCTTGAGAATCTCATTGAACCCAGCAAGAAAGACACAAATGAGATGAACTCCAGCACATCACAGTCAAACTGCTTGAAAACAAAATGCAAAGAGAAATCTGCCTTAACACCGTCAGACAAAACCACACAATATTTAGGGCAGTGGCAATGACGCAGGCACGATGCGGCCCACAACATAATATAAAGACAGCCTCAAAATGCTAAAAGAAACTGACAACCTTGGATTCTGTATCTGCCAAAATAGTTCTAAAAGTAAAATCAAAACCAAGACAACTGCAAGGAAATAAAAGCCAGCAGAATGCATTTCCAGCAAACTACACAAGAAGTTTTAAAGGAAACTCTTCAAGCATAAAAGATGCAATCCCAGACAGAAAATCAAATCCAAAAGAATAATACAAAGCATTGGAAATGCAAATATTTACAAAGGCTATCAAGTGGATTAATTTATGAAATTCAAGGCAAAGACTATTGGAATATTTTATGGGATTTAAACGTTAAAACAAAACCTAGGATAATTTACCAAAGGCTGACAAGAAAGAAGAATGCATGCTGTCTTAGGTTTTTACATTGCAAGTGAAATGTTGTGCTACTGACCTGAGGATAATGATGATTAGCAAAAACACACCCTGAACTCTAGAGAAACGAGAAAAACACACTAGAGGGTATAGCTTAAAATTAAATAAAGGAGACAATGGAGAATATCAGCAAGTATTTGACAAACTTAAAAGACTATAGGAAAAGAAAGTGAAAGAATAGATGGGATAAATGAAAACAAAAAGGTAAATAATTAATTTAAACTTACAACAGACATTATTGCATTAACTGCAAATGTATTAATATTTCTAATTAATGACAGAGACTGGCCAGATGGGTAAAATTAAAAGAAAGAACTGAACGCTGTTTATAATAAATATCTTTTAAAATGAAAAGGGAGTAGCAAAGGTATGTTAAATTAAAAGGATAGAAAAATACATTTTGTATAAATATTAGTCACAAGGAAAGTAATATAGAAGTATAGTAATGTTAGATAAACTTCAAAATAAGAAATTTCGCCAAAAGTGGCATTTTTCATTAGTTTTATCACCTGGGCTCATAGGGACCCACAGAAACTAAGCCGACAATCAGGGAGCCTAAATGGGACTGGCCTAAGGGTTGCCTCATCCAGCCTTAACATGAGAGGAGGTGCCTAGTTTTATTGCAACTTGGTATGCCATGTTTGGTTGATAACAATGGGAGGCCTGTCCTTTTTTGGAGAGAAACTGAGCAGGAGTCGATGTGGAGGGTGGGTTGCAAAGGTGAGGTGGGGGAGGGACTGGGAGGAGAACAATGAGGGGAGACAGTGGTCAGGATGCAAAATAACAATAATAATAATAATAATAATAATAAATAAAATAAAACAAAATCCATCAGGAGGTAAAAGTGATGCATTAACTAGAAATACATTGATAGAAACTATAACATATAAATGACTAATGGAGAAAAATAATGATAAGTTACTCAGTTAAAAGTAAGATACATGAGGTTGGGAGCATGTTCGCCCATTTCGTGTTTCTATAATGGAATACCAGAGACTAGGTAATTTATAAAAGTGAAACTTGTTTTGGTGAGGTCCCGTACAGAAATGCTCCCGCCCATCCCAATATGGATTGTGCTCCACTCTTCCATGGAAAAGGGAAGACAGGAGGACAGATGAGAGCAAGAAAATGAACTGACAGCAAGAAGCTCTTTAATAAGCATCATGAGGGTGATGCCTTGTGATCTACCCACCTCCCACCAGGCCCCGCCTCCTAAGACTGTTACACTGGAGATTAAGTTTCCAATGTGTACTTGTTGGGGACATTGGGAATGTATTCAAACTGCAGCAGGGGAGAGGCATAAAAATATAAAATAGCACAAAAAGAAACACGGAGAATGTTGGCAGCAATAACACAAAAACAGCAATTACCTCAACAGCAACAATAAAAAAACCTAAAGACTTTAATTATTCCCTCTGGTGGAGAGAGCCCACCTTCACATTTAAAGGCGTGCCCTGAAGAACAAGTTTGTAAGGGCTTAAACAGCATAGGCCAGGTATATTTAGAACTCTGTGCCCACCAAACAGAAACTGCTCATTATATTCAAGCTGCACATATTTACTCTTAAAATTTACTATATATGGCCACACAGAAAATGGTAATCATAACTGTATAAATGAATAAGCTATAGCCTTTGATCTCAAGACAATGAAGCTATTTTCACACCATTGTTAATCTATATTAATGATTATGTAACCAATACACAAAAAGAGAAAGTAACTTGCCCAAGCTTTCACTGCTAGTCAATAGCACATTAGTACTGTGACCCAGAACATTCTGAACAGGAAGCTTACATCACTAACTACTGCGTTACTCTACTTCCCACGCAGGTGGGGCATTCCCTCAAGATATTCAAGAGATTCTCTCTCTCTCTCTCTCTCTCTCTCTCTCTGTATACATGTATATCAGAATAGTAAAAAAAAATAGCTACAGTAATTAAAATGTCAATTGAATCACAGCAGGTAAATAGAAAATCTGAACAGGATCCAGCTTCAAGCTCACAGATAAATGATATTCGCCTCTCATAAAACTGTCACTGAGAGAAACTATAGTCTCTTCATAACAGAACAGCCATCTGACAGGAAAGGAAGGGATCAGGAGGATGGCTCAGTTGGTAAAGCATTTGCTGTGTAAGCATGAGGACCTAATCCACTCCAGCACCCACGTAAAAAGCCAGGTGCAACAGTGCACACTTATAAACCCAGTGCCAGAGAGGTAGAGACACAAGCATCCCTGGGGCTTCTTGGCCTGCTCTAAGAGAGGGTTGAACCTCAGATTCAACGAGCGATCTAATCTCCAAAGGTAGAGTGGAGAACAACTGGGGAAGACACGACCATTGGCATCCCATGTATGTATGTCCTCAACATACATATGTTGCTGTGTGTATATACACATATACACACATGTACACAAACACACAGTTAAAAGAAATAATCAATACGCCAGAGAATTAATATTAAACAACTAAAGTATAAAATACTAGACACTACAAAGAATATTTCTGTTTTAGATGGGAAATAACTTACAAAAAAAATCATATGGGAGAAAAAAGGCAGTTTTAACCATATAAAAACCAAAACTATTTCTATTGTAAGCAATAGAAATTGCAAAGGAACTTCAAAGCCAACCACGGATGGATAGACGAAATCTACAACATGATAAAATCTAACATCTGTCACACTGGATACCTCTCTCATTGCTTTGACAAAGTATCTGGCAAGAAATAATTTGAGAGAAGCAATTTAAGAGAGGTGGGGTTTATGTTGATTCATGGTTTGGGGGGTACAACTCACAAGGGTGGAAAATCATGGTGACAGACAGCTTCATGGTGGCAAGAGTGTGCAGCAGCTGCTCGCTCACCTCTCCATGACCAAGAAGCAGAGAAAAGCCAGGCTTTAAGCTTCAACACCTCTTCCTACCCCATGCCAAGATGAGATTCACCTCCTCTAGCAGGGACCTGATTCCTAAGGTTCCATGTCCTCCCGCAACAACACCACCAGCTGGGGACCAAGTGCTCAGTCACATAAGCCACAGGATGGGGGCAGACATTTCACATTCAAACCACAGCATCCACAAAGCACAGAGCACTCCTGCATATGAAGGAGTGCAATCTGGAGACCCAGGAGGAGCATGAACAAAAGGAAAGATGGACTTTTACTGAAGACACAATGTGTGTGGGTGAGAAGATGCTCAACACTGAATACCGAGAAATGAAAACCAAATGTTACAGTCCCTCCCAGACATAACAGACATTTATATCCTGTACAGGGGCTGGAGATGGCTCAGAAGTCAAGAGTGTTTGTGGCTCCTGCAGAAGACGCAGGTTCTGTTCCCAGCACAAGTTGGGTGGCTCGCAGCTGCCTTTTCTTCAGTTCCAAGGGACTAACCACTTTCTTCTGTCTCAGCAGGCACCCACACTCATGCGGTATCCACTCACACAAAAATAATATACACATAATATAAAATAGCAAAAAGAAACCAATTTAACATCAAGCATTAGACAAAAACCAAACAAACAAACCAGTCACTTTCACGTGTCTGGTGACATACAAATATATATAGTAGAGCATTTTGAATGGACAGTTTGTCAATGTGCAGATAAATATAATTTACACAAGGGCTTTGATCCAGAAAGGTCCATTGTAAAAGTTTCTTAGGCAACAATATTGTCACATAAATAATAAAATGTTCTAAAATTCCATCCCTAGATTAATAGATTGGGAATCCATACAGCTAGTAAAAATAATCAGGCATAATTTATACAGGTCAACCCTCCTTTTATTTCATTTAACATTAAGCTTTTCTTTAAACGTTTTATCTCCTTAAGCCCTGTACTTAGCTCCATTACACTTCCTGGTGCTCCTTTTCTCCTCAAACTGTACATTTTGTAATTTTTTTTTTGCTCAGCTTGCTCCTTTTTATTATAGATATGCATGAGAGTTGCCACTAAAAAACACACGACACAGTCAATACTAGGCTGTATTGAAATCTCCTCTGCCAACACTATTTATCCAAAACTCTTCAATTTAACCTGGGGGAGATTTTTTTTTTTGGACAGGGCAGTAAACAGCCACCTTCCTTACCACAAGAATGACCTCTAGGCCACTTTTATGCCTCTTACTGTGGTGCCTCTGCATTATACCCCAGAACTCTAAGTCAAAGGACAGGCCTAATTCTGTGGTCAATGTATCTCAGCACTACTTCTCAAAGAGGGTCATAGCTATCTACAGCTTCTGTCAATGCCTCTTGTAGTGGTTTGAATGAAAATGTCCCCCATAGGTTCATAGGTAGTGGCACTATTTGAAAGGATTGGGAGTTGTGGCCTTGTCAGAAGAAGTGTGTCACTAGGAGTGGGCTTTGAGGTTGCAAAAGCCCAAGCCAGGCCCTGTGTCTCTTTTCCAGCTGCCTGTGGATCTGGATATAGAACTCTCAGCTACTTCTCCAACACCACATCTGCCTGGTTGCTGCCATGCTTTCCACCATGCTGACAATGGACTAAACCTCTGAAACTATAAGCAAGACCCAATTAAATGCTTTTTGAAATAAAAGTTGCCTAGGTCATGATGCCCCTTCACAGCAAGAGAACACTGACCAAGACTGAAGTTGGTATCAAGGAGCAGGGTACTGATGTGGCAAGCCCAACTATTGTGCTTATTGGCAGAATGTGGACTTTGGGACTTTGAGTTAAGAAAACAGTTTAACATTTTAAGTAGGGCTTCATGGACCATACTAACAGATGTCTGGAAGGCAATGGTGCTATGGCTGTTTTCTGCCCTGTCCAAAAACCAAAACCAAAACCAAACAAAAACCTCCCCGAGATTAAATTGAAGAATTTTGGATAAATAGTGTTGGCAGAGGAGATTTCAATACAGCCTAGTATTGACTGTGTTGTGTGGTTATTAGTGGCAACTCTTATGCATATCTATGATGAAAAGGAGCAAGCTGAGCAAAAAAAAATACAAAATATACATCTTGAGGAGAAAAGGAGCACCAGGAAGTGTAATGGAGCTAAGTACAGGGCTTAAGGAGGTAAAACGTTTAAAGAAAAGCTTGATGTTAAGTGAAATAAAAGGAGGGTTGACCTCAAGGTAAGACCCCACCCAACCTAGCTTCCAATTTCTGGAAAGGAATTTTTAAAAAGCTTAAGCAATTTATGAAATCCCTGGCAATAGAAGGCTGGTGCAAATGTAATGGAGCTAAGGGACCATGTTCCAGCCCCAGCAAGCAGCAGGACTTGGCAGTTTTGGCCACATGGTTCTGGCTTTAGAGTTAAGGACCTAAGAAAGGAGTTATGAATTTCCCTCCATGGCTAAGGAAAGACACTGAGGTCAGGCATGTGTCAGGGGTGTCTCTGAATAGAGACCGGGGGGGGCATAGTGTGAAGCTGTGCAGGTGGAGCCTGCATTTCATTGGAGACCCTAAGATGTTGGAGATTCCAGAGTCATGGCACACCTGCCAAGGAGAACTACTAACAGAAAATGGAATCAACCCAAGAAAGAGGAGTGTGTCACAGTCAATGAAGCTGAAAGCTGGAGATTCGAAGAGTGCTTTCACATCAGACATGGTGATGCAGGGTTTGGAGTTTGCTCTGCTGGTCTTCAGTCTTGCTTCTGTCCAGTGTTTCCTCACTATTCTCCCT
Source organism: Ondatra zibethicus (assembly GCA_004026605.1). Lineage (NCBI taxonomy): Eukaryota > Metazoa > Chordata > Mammalia > Rodentia > Cricetidae > Ondatra > Ondatra zibethicus. The sequence goes on from PVIU01004706.1 coordinate 90,568, forward strand.
TTCCTCCCTTTTAGAATGGTAATGTATATCCTGTGTCATTGTATGTTGAAAGTATGTGATCTGCTTTTTGATTTTGATTTTACAGTTGCTTAGAGTTAAGAGATTGGCATGAGTCTCATAAGAGACTTTGAACTTTGGACTATTAAGCAGTGTTGAGACTGTGATAGACTATGAGGACTTTTGAAGTTGGTCTAAATGCATTTTGCATTATGATATGGCTACAAGTCTGTGGGGGCTGGGAGTGAAATGGTGGTTTGAACAAAATGCCCCCACAGACTCACAGGGAGTGGCAATATTTGAAAGGATTAGGAGGTGTGGCCTTGTGGAGTAGGTGTGGCTTTGTTGGAGGAAGTATGTCATTGGAGGTGGCTTTGAGTTTACAAAAACCCAAGTCAACCCCAGTGGTTTTTTTTCTTCCAGCTTCCTGTGGATCCAGATGTAGAAATCTCACCTACTTCTCCATCAACATGTCTGCCTTCATGCTGTCATGCTTCCCACTCTGAAGATAAAAAACTAAACTTACCCTGGATGTAATCAAGCCCAAATTAAATGTCTTCCATTATAAGAGTTGCTATAGTCATGGTATCTCTTAACAGCAATAGAACACTGATCAAACACCACTTACAACATAAGTGGTGTTTATGAAATTGGGATGTCAGTCTTTCACTTTCCTTAAATGTTCTGCATTGTGCAAAATGCAAAAAGATTGATTTGACACACATTCCTGCTCCAAATATCCTGTGGCAATCACCAAAGGAACACAAGTGTCACATTCAGAACTCGTGTGAGCGTGTGTGTGTGTGTGTGTGTATGTTTGTTAACAGGAAACATCTATGCTGATTATTATTAGCTATGCATAAAAATCATAAATCTTAACCATAAAATTATTTAAATTATAAGTAGCATGAAGCACGGTCAACAGAGCTAGTTCCAAGACAGCCAGGGCTACAAAACAAAACAAAATAAAAACCCCTGTCTTGAAAAACAAAAACAAACAAATAAAATAGCATGAAGGAAAGAACACCAGATCTATATTATCTAATTCTCTTAGTGCACACCCCCATGAACAAGCAAACAAACTAAAGCACCATCAAAGTTTCTTACTGTGGGTCTTTAGAGGGATTTTATCATAGCTAGAAGAACAAATTGGATGTATCTCATCACCACATGAAAGCATCCATGCATACTGCTGCTGTCCTCCTTATCACTTAATGACAGTTGCTAGGTGTCTTCCAAGTGAAAAGCTAGTTAACTGGAATAACTAATTGTAATGGCTGCTTCTGTTTCCCACTGCTCCTAAAAAGTTGCACCCATATGCATGCACCGTCCTCTTGTTTTCAGAGGCATATCCTGTATTTCTACACACATACATAGAAGTCACATGCCGAAAGGTAGATTTGTTCTTTGTATTTTCATCAGATCTATGTTCATAGCCCTGGCCCATTTTTCTATTGAGGGGTTCTTCTCTTTTCTTATTGATTGACAGGACCTATGAAAGGTGTTAGCTTTTCACTCTGAAAAATGAGAATATCACTTCTTGTCTGAGCGGTTACAAAGATTCAGTCATCTAACATGACAAGTGGCACAGTAGGTACCAAAGTTCTCTCCTATTACTCCCCGATTCCTATAGCCACCATATATACACATTGAAGTTACCTACATATAAACACATTTTCAAGGACTTCTTTCATTCCAAGTTTTCTAAATCCCAGTACAAGGCTCAGTCATCCTGTGGTCCTGAAAGCTTCATGCTTTTTATTATTAGTCATCTTTTCACTGGTTTCTATCACACCTCAGTCACAGGAAGGATGAGAAGTGGGGGTGTTGTCCAACAGTTTTCTCTGAGATTGAAACATTTCATCCTGTAGAAAGCTCCTCAAGCAGGAAGATAACACAACTCAAAATAGCTTCAGGAAGTTCCTGAAACTGAGAAAATTCATTAGGCCCCTCTCTGCCAGAGAAGGAATCAAGGTTGAGAGTCCACCTCACATGCAAGGAAGCTGGGTTTTAAAGAAAACTCCGAGACAAGTAAAGCTGCAAAGAAGATTTGAGATCACATCAGCTTCCTGAAAGAAGCAGAATCCAGCCAAGCTGCCTGGAAGAGGTTTAGACCAACGGGGGCACTTGGAAAGGATACTTTGCAGCCTGTTGAGCTACCTATAGGCTGTGTTATGTGTTGCAGGTTCCCAGCTCTTGGGAGTTGTCACCATTGTTGGGGAGGACTTTGGTGATGTAGCTGTCTTTGAATCATTTCTGGTCCTGTAAGTAACCCCAATAAAACTCATTGGTTCATCATGTTGGACTTTGGTTGTATCCATACTTGGGCCTGTCACTGGCTCACTGTCTGGGGTGAGTAGACACGTGTGTTGTATCTCCCCAGGAAGAGTTCTGTCATACAAAGGAATGAAGAGATGAACTTGAACACTAACCATACACTGTCCTAGGCATCCATCACACAGTACATCAACCTGAATGTACAGCACTTCTCCTAGGTAAGATCACATCTTTATCCTTCACAGAGGACTTAACTAGGTGACCATGTGTCATGATGTCCACCCTTCTACAGGGTGGAATGCTGCTGTAGGCCTCTCTAAGACACTCTCTGCAGTAAAGTAATGTGCTATATAAATTGGTTTGCAATTTCAAAGTTCGTGTTGGAACAATTTCAGAGTTCCTGTTGGACAAAGAGAAGCCAAACACGTTGTAAGAACAAAACAAACAAACAAAAAACAGTATATTCACTCAAACTATAGCTCTCCCTAATTACAAATGGTTTCATCAAAAATCATACCAGCATTATGCATAATTGTTAAAACCATTAATAACAAGCAGCATGAGTAACTAAGCAGGGTTTCAGTCATACATAGATATCTCTGTGGTGGTAAGAACAACCAAGTGCTCATGACAATGTGGAATGAACTGTCACAGCCGAGGCAAAAGTCACATGGAAGCACACACACTGTGAGTCCATTCATGTTGACTCAAAAACGTGTGTTAGGGCGGCCACGGAAGTAGGTTTGGCAGCTGGCGGCTGCTCTGGGCTGCTGGACGATTACGAATAGGGTACTTTCCTTTGTGTCTGTTATTTTTGGATTGAACTAGATGAAATTTCCAGTTTTGTAGGTCAAAACAGTCAAATACCTACAATTTCATATGGCTCAAACTCCCATTTCAATGGTAATATACCTTTAAGCCCCTCTGATAAGGCAGAAAGAAGCATCCAGCATTGACCAGCTGATTCCAGCTTTCTGCAAACTGACCTAAATGCCCCTACTGAGTCTGAGCCAGCTCTCTGTGCCTCTGTCTTCAGTAGAAACAGTGTAACATCAGCCCCCAGCTTCTAGGCAGCCACTTGTGATGAAGCTGTCCCCAGGGTCGCCTGTGGCATCTACCTGAAGCATCCTCTCACTTGTCCCCAGAACCTCAAAGTGTCTGTAAGTGGGGTTTGTAGCTCTTCCACACACGGCACCAAGATGATCGTGTTTTAAAGATGCACTATTACAAAAATTATTTTTATATTTACAAGCACTATCCCTGAAAAATGCAAGTGCCAAGCTTTTATAAGTCTTGTGTGGCTCATAAAAGGCATCATTGTTATAACTAACTGAGCTAACTGTATCCACCAGCTCTGAAACTGATTATCCCTTTTTGTCATCTCCCTGTGGGAAAGGACCATCAATCCTGAGATTTCTGGGCAGAGCCATCTCACTTTACGGTGGCCAATATTATTTCAAACAGAAGAACTATTTGCCAGCCAATCAGGAAGCTTCATTCCAGGGCAAGAAGACACTCCTACAGGCATAGATGAAGGCAAGAGGGTGTTTGATGGAGAAAGCTCCTGGGTGTGGGTCTAACTGAACTCGGTGACTCTGAAGGCAACAGGAACAGATTGCTTCCATTAACACATTATCTGATACAGACGAACTGGTGACACTTTTGGTCCCTAAAAAGCCACAGGGCTGAGCTCTCCACCCCATCTGATAAAAAGACCCATCAGCTGTGGGGGCTGGGCTCTTTGAGCTTATAGTAAGCTGAAACTCTGGGCGGGCTAAAAGGAATCCCTCAAAATATACTTAAAGGACTTTATTCTTTGCTAGAAACCCCATAGTGAATAATTTATAATAAGAATACTATTAGCTATTGGCGGCATTTCTCTTCACATTATGGATTCGTTTTAATAAAGGACAACAATGGCATTAGCTTTTTTGAGCACCTACAATGAGCTAAATACTGTCTCACTTAATAAGTACAAGCCTGTTGTTCATGAATATCGTTACATATTCTTATTAAACAGATGGGGACACAGAGCTTTAAGCTGGATAAATAATTTTCCCAAAGACTCACTTATATGCTTATAAGAGGCAAAATCAGGATAGAAACTCAGGCAATCTAAGGCTAAAGGCCACAGTCATAACAAGTCTACTGTAGTGCCATCCACAGACATTACATATATGTAATAAGGATTAATGAGAGTGAGGAGAGAAGATGGCTGCTTCTACTTAGGCACTAAAAGCCCCTATTCTAATCAAATCCAGTGAGCCATTGTCTACACTTCTCACACTAAGTAACTAAGGTTCAGAGATCAAAGGCAATTTGCTAATTAGTGACAGCAAAAATCCAAACATGAACCCATATAAATCCAAAGCCCACGGCCTTCCACTATACCACTCTGCCTCTAATACATCATTTGAAACTTGCTGTAAATGAACAAAACTACTACAGGTATGCTATGGCAGAACGGATCAATGCTGCAGTAGCTAGCCAATAGCCCCCCCCACACACACACATCTCAGTTAGCAGAGAACTACCTTCTGTCCTAGAATCCACCTACAATGTCATGAGCCTCCATGGCAACTATCCTGGTGGCCCTCTCTCAAAAGTATGTATGTCAGTGTACAGCTCCATGCGCTTCCCTAAGGAAACTCATGCTACCTCTACCCAGGGTTCCCTGGACTAGGGCTCCTTGCCTGGCCTCATTGAATTTCTTAGTGGGGCCAGGGAGGGCAGCTTTTTTGCACGGCCAAGAAGGAGAAAAGAAGCAGAGGAGACCTTGAAAGGGCAATACTCATTTATGAAAACTTCCTAAAGCCTCGTCGATGGGAAAACTGTCTGCTCAAAATGCAGACTCCAGCATTTCTTTCATGTCAATCATAGGTTATGAAGTGTTGACCTGGACTATGGGTAACTCTGACACAGGTAGTCAGCAGGACACCCTTGGAAGTAGCTTAGTTCTGTGTTGATAGAGCACACTCAGATTTCTAGGAAAATGACCATGGGAAGCTAAGTCAGAAGGTATCAACCAAGCCCATGGCCAGGTCACATGGGGGAAAAACGGGGAAAGGAAAGAAGGAGATGTCTCCTAAACCCTAGTGCGCTGTTGGCAAGGCAACGCTAGGTAAGCACAGAGATGACTGAGCCCAGTACAAGACCATCTAAGAGTGGAACTCACATACTTCCCTGCTTTGGGTGAAGCAGAGCAACCTCAGTAGAGCCACACACTGCTACCCACAGGAGTGAGCAAGACCTGTGTGACCAACAGAATGGTCCTTTAACACTCCTTGGCAAATATCTGGGCAGAAAGCTCTTTGTTTCAAATCTTCAGAGCCGGGCTATGGAGATGGCACAGTCTATAGAGCGTTTGCCTTGCAATCTTGAAGTCCTGAGTTTGAGCTCCAAAACCCAGGTTAAAAAATAACAACAACAACCTTGGGAGCTCAGTCCATTGCTCTGATGTGAATGTGGGTCTCTGTCTCTATCTCCATCCATTGGACGAAATTTCTATGGTGATGATCAAGATATTCATCAATGTGACTATGGGACAAGGCTAGTTCAGGCACCCTCTCCTCTGCGGCCCAAGTACCTAGCTGGGGACATCCCCATGGACACCTGGGATCCCCTCTGGATCTCTTGCCAATCCTAAAATGACTCCCTTAATGTAGATATCTTATTCCCTTCTCCAATATCCATCCTTCCTCCATCTCCACCCTCCCACTCCCCCAAGCTCTCCTCAGTCCAGCAGAAGGTGGGAGAAGATGAGCAAGGAAGTCAGGACCACGAGGGGCTGGTCCACCAACTGAGACAGTGTGCCTGATCTAATGGGAGCTCACCAAATGCAGCTGGACCAGGACTGAATGAGCATATGATCAAACCGGAATCTCTGAATGTGGCTGCCAATGGGGGCTGACTGAGAAGCCAATGATAATGGCACTGGGACCTATCTCTTCTGCATGTATTGGCTTTTTGGGAACCTAGTCTATATGGATGCACACCTTCCTAGGCTGGGATGGAGGGGGAGGGCCTTGGGCTTCCCACAGGGCAGGTACTCTGCCCCCTCTTAAGGAAGCAGGAGTAGGGAGGAGGGGTAGTGGGGGAGCAGGAGGAGACTGGGAGAAGGGGAGGAAGTGTAAATTTTTGAATGAAAAATAAAAGAATATGAAAAAATAACAACAACAAAACCTGGGCACAGTGGCACATGACTGAGAAGATGGAGACAGGTAGATCTCTGGAACTCACTGGCTAGCTAGCCTAGACTGCTTGGAAAGTTCCAGGCTAGTAAGAGAGACAGTCTCAAAAAAAAAAAAGTGAACAGTGCATGAGGAACAAAACCTAAGGTTGACTGCTGGCCTACACACACACACACACACACACACACACACACACACACACACACACACACACACGCCTGCCTGCCTGCCTACCTACCTACCTACCTATCTACTAACTGGGCCTCTTTACGTTCTAGGCTCATTTCCTATCAGGAAACATCCCATCTTGTTGGTGAAGCTACAGTCTGTAGCCACACCTGGTGAGCTGTTCCCAGTCCAAACTGCGCCTGCAAGGCTGCCAGGCCTTTACTCTGCAGGAATGTCCTTGAGCCCAGGCCTGCCTCAGACACCTGGCACTGGAGGCTTAGGTGAGCAGTCAACTCCAGGCAACGTTCCCTGGCACCTATCCCTACCTTCTCCTCTCTCCCTGGGCTAATTATCCCTCCACTACCATAAACTGAGCATTTTGCACAAGCTACCATGACCGAGTCAGGCTGGAGTCCCACAAATGTCATATGTGACGTGTACGCCCATGTATGGACGCATTTGTGGGCATGGGGGTGCCAGCAGAGACACGAAGAAGGTATTACATACCCTGAAGTTAGACTAAAAGGTATTTGTGAGATGCCCGATGAGGGTCTTGGGCACTGAATTTGGGTCCTCTATAGAAGCAGTAAGTGCCCATAACCCCCGAGCCGTCTCTCCAGGCCCCATATGTGGTGGCCTTCATCACTACCTCACATACAGCATCCCCCAATGGATGGGGATCCCCATATCGGCAACAACAGTAAAAGTTACTGGAATACTGTTACTAGCAAATCTAGAGCTCAGGGCTGGTGACCAGGAGCTCAGAGGTAATAAGTAAGGTCCAGCTCTTGCTGGCATTTGTAGAAACACTTGCTGATTCTCTCCTGGAGTCTTGGGTGACAGTTTATTCCAATCTCTGGATAGGACCAATAGGTCCCTTGAGACACACAAGCATAAGAGCACTGATTGTACCCTCAAAATTGAACGTGGCCCTCTTAAGTTCCCTAAACATGGAGTTGCTGTAAACATTGTCCTCTGTTAAGCTAAAGGTGACGTGCTACCCCAGTAGCATCGCTGTTTACAGCTGTTCTTCTTTTGTGGCTGTTTGCTTGTTACGTTTCGAAGCAGGGCTGCCCCAAAGGCACTGAGTCTGATTGTCAACAGACCTTCCTCTCTGCGACTTAAATGTACAAATCCTGGGCACCATCCCTGACTTCCTCACAAAGGGCTTTCCTTCAAGAGTCACCAAGGGAGAGTGCACAGGCTCATGGGTTCAGAACATATTTTATTAACCCTCCAGATCTGTGGATCAGCTCAGATGACATGCCTGCTTCCAAACAGGGAAACATGATCAGAGGGCGGGCATATCTCCAGGAGAGGGGGTCTCTGGAGCAGTGGTTCTCAACCTGTGGGTTATGACTCCTTTGGGGGTTGAACGACCCTCTCACAGGGATCACACGTCAGATATCCTGCACATCAGATATTTACATTACAATTTACAATAGTAGCAAAATTACAGTATAAAGTAGCAATGAATACTTTCATGGTTGGGGTCACCACAACATGAAGAACTGTATTAAAGGGTCACAGCATTAGGAAGGTTGGGAGCCGCTGCTCTAGAGCATGGGCTAGCAAAGAGGGGAGTTGCTCTCTCTCTGGTTTAAAAGCAGCCTCTCATCCTGGGAGACAGGGCAGACATGACAAGTTCAAGTGGGCGATGAACTACACCATCCACGCTTGTCAGTGTGGCGGGGAGACCAGACTCAGCTTGCCTGGAGGGGCTCCCCAAGTTTTCCAGGGCTGTGGAGACACCCATCTCCTCCTCACCACAATGCTGCCTACAGGAAGAAAACTTCCTTCCCAAAGCTAGCCTCTGTCAAGGCGCCAGGAGCTTATCCGAGAAAACAAGGGGTCATCTGTGTCCCTGCTCCTCCTAGGCTCTCCCGGAAGCCGTTATCTGTCTGAACCGCCACCCCCAGCTTGTCCTCAGTGCCAGTCTGGTCTCTGTATGTAATATTTGTAATTTCATAGGAAACCCAAGATTCGTGCCAAAACACAACCAACGTCCGTTCGTGTCCTGCAGTGGGAGGTGATTGCAGATCCCCCACTGAGTACACAGGAGGGGGCTTTGAAGAAAGACTGAAAAGTGATTCGTTTTTTTTCTTTACATAACAATCTTAGAAGAAGCCAGACACATATAAACAACCTACCAAGTTTTCTAATTCACTACACAAGCCATTGTGTATTTGTAAACATTTCACAAGTGTTTGGAAGAATGTTTGAAGGGGAAAGTGAGAACATACAGATATGTACATGTGGCTAGACCCTTTTAAGACAAATATTCCCGGAAGAAATTCAAGCAGACAGCCTGCGAGCCCATTTCACTTTCCTCCTGCATTTTCTTTCTGTACAGACATTCCCCCAACAAATGATAGCGTCTACCGTGCACTAAACGCTAGTCTATCATTTTTAGCACGTAATAATTGGATGGGGTTTTAGCCTATCTGCCAACTGGAAACTGCCCAGAAACCACTCCTTGGAATGTTTAGGCCATAGGTAGAGAGACAGAGTGAGAGGAGGGGAAAGGGCATTTTTTTTTTCAATTGCATCGAGATCCAACTGAAGTTCCCGCTCCTTGTTCCCAGTGAATAACACCAGTGTTCAGTAGGAAGGCCGCATGGGGAGGGGGAGTGGGGGTGGCCCGCATCTGGGAATCTTTCAGCCTTTTCAGATGGTTTGAATGAATCCTCAGAATGAATTTAATCCCTAGTTTAAACACATATGTGTGCATACACATGCGCGTGCGCACGCGCACACACACATATACACACCCACCCACACACACACACACACACACACACGAGCATTACTTTCCATGCATCTACCTTGAGGTTCAGAAGTAGTCGTTGATATTACACACCTGCCATGGTTGGGGGCAGAAATCCTGGGAGGGGGTCCTGTTTGTCTTGATGGGACCCCCCCACACACACACACCAAGATATCAGCAAATCCAGAGAGTCCTTGCAACTTTAATATTTAAAACGTGTCAGCCAATGAGGGGTAGGAGAGAGAAAAACTGGCCTGCTACTAGAGGGACAAGTGCAGATGTGTCAACCTTGATGACAGGTGCTTAAGGCTGGCTGCTAGGTGGCTTTAAACAAGACAGACTAGAGAGAGGAGAAAGCTCCCTATGGTGGGCCTTAGGACCAATGAGAGGCAGTCTGGGGTCCCTGAGGAAGCACAGACATCGCGGAAGGAATTGCACTAGGCTCCCTCCTTTTTCAGAAATGACTATTCCCAGGTAACCTGGACATTTCAGTGCTGTCCCTGAAGGGCTTCTGCCTCTCAGGAGAAGAACACCCACACGTAAAAGGAGCTCCTGGTGTTCCCAGCCCCGCAGGCAGCTGCAGTTCCTGACCTGCCCAACCCTCCATGGCAACAGTTTTCCAGTCAGAGAAGTAAGGCAGGCACCTCTTGGGAGGATGCTCTGTAGGGCTGTCAGCTCAGGAGCCAGGGACATCCAAGGAGACCTAGGCTGCCCCTGGCTGCCCCGGCCCAGCATGGGGTGGCGGGAGATGGGGCCAAGAGCAAAAACAACCAGCCATTATCAGATTCAAAAGATCACAGAGAGAGAAACTTCCTAGGCACCGGCCAGGCTGCATGTCCTGGTTTTAGGGGCAGCCTAAATCCCAGGGACAGGTGTGCAGAGCTGGTGACGGCTCAGACTTGGGGTACCCGAGTTAGGGGGCCGCCAAGCGCGCTTCCAGACTAGGGGCTACTATGGAAGCAGATCCCAGTCCCAGCCAGGCATGCTAGGATCACTGTGCACCAAGGGTCCCAAGAAAAGGAGAAGAGCGTTGCTTTTGATCCCACAGGGAACAGCCCAGGCACCAACCAAGGTGAGAACCTCGAACCCAGGCCCCTCCGGGACGCAGCAGCTCAAACAAAGTTGGGGATCCCAGAGGCTGGGTCTTTGGGTCCCCGCCCGCGGCGCACCACTACTTACACGAAGACCCCAAAGAGCAGGGCTCGCACCCCGATCTCGATGGCCAGCTCCCGCATGGTGCAGCCGGAGTAGCTCCCGCAGCGGCAGCTGGCGCTGTCCGTGGCTCCCACGGCTCGGCCGGAGCGGCTTGCCAGAGCCTGGGCTGTGAGGGAGGCGCGCTGCAGGCCGCGGGCGGGGGCGGGAGGCGGGCGCGGGGTTGGGGCGGCGGGGAGGGCTCAGCCCCAATCTCACGCTCTGGTCTCCCGGACACCCAAACAACACACCGGCCGCTTTGGGTCCCACTCGCGATCGCTTCGGGGACTCCCTGCTCCCTTGAGCCGGGTGCAGTTTCCGTGCCCTGGACTCGCGCCCCGCACCCGCGACCGGGGAAGGGAAGCCTGGGGAAGCCCCCGCTGTCGTCGCCGCGGCCTCCCCGAGCGCGCTGCGTGGCTTCCCAGCTACTGGGCGGCCCCTAGGCTCTGCGCCCGGCTGCAAGCTCTGCCGGCGGCCGCTGCGCGCCTCCTCTCCAGCCCGCGACTCCTGCTCTCGCTCTCTGCTCCTTTCATACGCCCGCACGTGGGCTTGAAGTGGATGGGCGCCTTAGGGATTCTCTCGCTCAGGGCAGCCCTGGCATCCTCTGGCCTTGCCTGGGAGCACTTCTTCCGTCCTGCTTTCTGCCTCCCTAAGCCTTATCAACCTCAAATTCTTTCCTTTCCCACCCCTGACTCTAGGAAGTTCCCACGAGATTGCTCCCAAGCTTGCTTTCTCACAGAAGGTGCCAGAGAGGCGTACAAAAACCTTGGCACAGACTGAGAGCAAAAGTGAACCCGGGCCCCTTCCTTCTCGTGCCACAAGTGCTAGGTAGTATCTGGGACTCCATCTCTCGACTCCACCCTCAGTGGCTTTGGACGACAGCGGCAGCCCTGATGCATCCCTGGCTGCACATGGCAGGCCATCATTAGGCAGTTAGGCAGCAGGTAGAAGCAGGAACCTGCTTCCATGGCTCAGTCAAAATTTCAAGTATAAATATCAGTGACCTGGGGGTAGCGACCACAAGCCCAAGCCCAATCTTGGCTTTGCTTTCCCATTGCCTGTTGGAGTTATTATTCATAATTGCTGGGTTCTCTCTGGGGGGCTCGGACTTTTCCTGGATTTTAGGAAAGACCTCTCCAGGATTCTGTGAGCAGGGATGAATTAGAAGTTGGCTTCTGGTCCTGGGAATCTGACGTGGATCAAAATAGGAGCAGGTAGAAAGCAGGTCTTGAGCAGAAAGCTTGGGCATGAGCAAAGGGTAAGCAGACCCTGTACCAACGGCACATGCCAGACCTTAAACGGCTGATCCAAGGCACTTCAGGGAGGGACCCGGGCTGTGTGGAAGGGACACCACAGCATCCCAGCAACTGAAGACATGGGAGCAGTGTTTACTTTCTCCATGGTGTGCCCCAGCATGCCATGGGTGCTTGGTGAGCATTGCTGAGCGAACAAATACATGCGTGGCTGTATACATAGCCAGGCACATGGGACATCGCAAGCAGCGATGAGGACGGCTATGGAAGGGAAGGATGTCGCTGTCTCCCCCTTGACTTGGGCCTAGCAGTTATGAAGACAGCTGTCTTCCCACAGCTTGATGAAATCGTCCAAGAGGCCCATGGTGAGCTCTGGCGGCCTCCAGCTGAGGCTGCCAGGTAGCCATGTTCTGGGTGGGTGCTAACGAGGACGCTAATGCTGAGGCATCAGTTAACTGTAAGCACCAACGAAGCCGCTGTGCAAAGTAGGGTGCTGGATACTAGGATTAATAGCTCACCTCTTCCCTGGAGTAGAGGGCGTCTGCCAGTCACACAGGGAAGTGAGACAAGGTTAGGTGGGTGGTAGAGATCACAAAACATGAACCATAGGTTTACGGTTTTATTTGTGGTCTGTTTGAGGCAGTGCCTCATGTACCTCAAGCTGGCCTCAAATCCTCTATGCAGCCCACAAGATTGGCCTTGGATTTCTGATCCTCCTGGGTTATAGGCACATGCCATCTTTATGACATGATAAGTATTATGTTTGTCCCTTCTTATTTGTAGTAGAGTTACCTGGAGAGAGACTTTGAAAGGGGATGCGACTTCAAACCAAAAGAGATGCGGAAACCAGCCAGTCACAGCCCTTTGAGCCACTATGGTGTCCTACCTCAGGATATGCTAGGGCACTGGTGGCACAAAGCTTGTGGGTACAGCCAGCCAGTATCTGATTTGACTTAAGGCTCACTCCATGAGATGGAACACATACCTGACACGACTTGGGTGACCAAGAACCTGAGACTAGATAGCCCAGGGTCACAGGGTAAAACCAAATACTATTGTTCTTTTAAAAAAAATAGCAATAAAATGATTCCCAATGACTGCCATACTCTTACATCAGAGCCTTGCTGGGCGATCATCAGAGAAGTGTCCTCTTGCGGCAGGCGGAAACAAATATAGAGACCCACAGCCTGACTTAATGCTGAGAGTAAGAGACCTACAAACAACTGGCCCTAAAAGAGCTCAGAGAACCCTGGGGAAGAGGAAGCGGAAAGAGTGTAAGAGCCAGAGGGAATAGAGAGCACCAAGGAAACAAGGCCCTCTAAGTCAGCACAGCCAAAGCTCGTAAGATCTCACAGAGACTGAGGCAGCATGCACAGGGCCTGCATGGGTCTACAACAGTCCTGACGCATATATCATGGCCTCCAGTTTAGAGCATTTATGGGGATCCTAAGTGTGTGAACAAGTGGGCTTTCGTTTCTCGTGCCCTCTCTTGAGCTGTTTTCTTGCTGTTTGTTTGTTTTGCCCAGTTCTGACGTGTTAGTTTTTGTTTTATCATATTATATTTCATTTCATTATTATGTTTGTTTTCTAATGAAAGACAGAAAGAGAGGGAATCCAAATGGGAGGGGAAGTGGGGAGGAACTGGGAGGAAAAGCTGTAATCATGCTATATTATGTGAGGAGAAAAACATCTATTTTCAATAAAAAGAAAAAAAAGAAGAAGAAATTTAAAGAACAGTCCAACCCAAGCCCCACTCCTCTTTTGATGCTTGAACAAACGCTGTGTTTTGTCATCTGAGACATTCAGTGCAGGCTGTCCGTCCTGGTGCTGGAAAGGCCATCACCTTTGAGAGAGCTTGTCTAGCCTTCAGACAGCTCCACTGAAAGCCCACCTTGAAGGGAACTCACTACTCTGCAGCTTCCATCAGTGCAGACATCCTACTGGCTCTGGTCCTGTCTGCTGGCTGCAGACAGCCACTGTGGTCAGAGCAGCCTCAGAGCAAGCAACAGGGGTTCCCACCTGAATTTATTTATAGAAGAAAAATTATTGCAAGGTCCATGGTCCTATCAGCTTCGGGTTCCATTCATTCAGAGTACAAGTAACATCATCAGGGCTTGATTTTTTTTTTCCAGCTTTCAGTCATGTCTGTCCTGTAGTGACCTACTTGGAGTCCTAAGTGTTTAAAGATGACTGCAAGAATTCTATTACTCGGAATCAGTTTGAGAATAAGACCCTTGCCTTGATCCCATGACTCCCAACAAAAGTATCATTCTGAATGACATTCTCACTTCAAATCCTGAACCAATCACCATGACCAGAAAATCCTAATGGATTGTCTTGTCTCAGGCCTGGGTCACTGCTTCATCCCAAAGCCCCGGAATGTAAATGGGATCAAGGTGAGCCTACAGGCAGGGCTGATACTTTGGAGTACAGTGCAATTTGATGAGGTAGTGAACAACCTTCTGTACCATGACCCTGCAGAATGAAGACATCTAGGCGTTGTGTGCCTCCCCCCCATGTTCTAGCCAACCAGCGATACCTAGTAAAAGAGCTGTGACCTGAGGGTCCGTGATAGGCTGCTATCTGCTGCCTTTGTCAGTACAGACTGTGAGGCAGACTAAAGCAAAGCCAGGATGACTTTCCAGATGCTTGTCTTCAACTGCTGCAAATGGAGACTTTGGTTTTCCGGCCACCCAGACCTGAATAATCACACAAAAACTATATTAATTACAACACTGTTTGGCCAATGGCTCAGGCATATTCCTAGCCAGCTCTTACATCTTAAATTAATCCATTTCTATTATTTTATACTTTACCACGAGGCTTGTGGTGTGTTACCTCACATCTGGCTTCTTGGGCAACTACATGGCATCTGCCTGATTTTGCCTTCTTTCTCCCTACATTCAGTTTAGTTTTCCTGCCTAGCTATATTCTGTTCTGCCATAGGCCAAAACAGCTTCTTTATTAACCAAATGATGATAAAACATTCATAGCATACAGAGGGGAACCTCACATCATCTCCTCTTGTCTGTCTAAATCAAATGGAGGGTTTCAACTTTAACGTAGTAAAATTGCATATAACAAGCAGGTATCAAGTAAGAATTACAGTTTTACTATTTAGTCTATTTGTATCTGTCAAAACTGAAAAAATTATTTTATCATCTACTTTATCTTTGTGAGTCTAATGCTTCAAATCTAATTTATCTTTTATCATAACTAAGGAAAACTATAACTGTCTGTCTTCTACTCCATCAAAGACCCCAGAGGGATATAATATTACCTAAGTAAACAGGAAGTACATTGTAAGCAACTTTCTGTTTTTTCTTTTCTTTTTTTCCCCATATTCTTTTATTTTTTTCCCTTCAAAAAAAAGGATTTACATTTCCTCCCCTTCTCCCAGTCCCCTCCCGCTCCTCCCCTCCCACTGCTTCCTTAAAATGTAAGCAACTTTCAAAACTCTAAAATTGACAAAGACATCTTGCTGCCTGGACAGTTACCCAAAGTTCATCTGTAATGTTGGGGCATCCAGTCTTCAGCCTACAGGCCCATCAATATCTGGAAGACTTTTCTATGAAGGAGGAAATTTGAAAGACTGTTTTGCCTATATTGACAGTTTGTCAGTCACTTTCTTCTGTGTCCTGCAGAATGTCTAGCAGACTCTTTCATGAAGCAGGAACTGTGAAGGACTATCTCATCTTCTTTTGGCAAGTTCAGCAGTTACTTTTCTGTGGATCCTGCCTGTCCAGTTTACACAGCATACGATCAAGCAATCAGGCAAGAGCAGTTTCTTGCCCAAATGGCTAGCAAACTCCATAGGAGCCTCTTTGATGGCCATCATTTTCTTGAAGTAGATTGATGCTGTCAGAAGCAGACATGTCTCACTACTGAGAAAAGTCTAAATTCTTAAAACATTTTAAATGCCTTATTCTGTAGGTCTTTGAAGTGTTGAAGATTATCTAACTGAAATATATCTCTGTATATCGAGAAAAACTAATATGACCCCAAGTTTGACTATTATAAATGACTATTAATCTATAATTTTTAATTATCTGTTACATTTTTAAATGAGCTGTATAAACATAATATTTTAAACAGGAATAGAAATACATACATAACAAAATTGATCTTAAATTTGTTTTAATAAAGCAAAATCCATACCAATGCAAAGTATTCATTTCTCTATATGAATTTTTAGAAAAATATTGACTATGACCATTAACCATTTATAATCAAGCCCTTTTAAATTAAAACAAACATTTATAAACAATCATTTGGGGAATTTGGGCATTGTTTTCTCCAAACTGCTTCCTGCTGTTTGTTGGGTGAAGTATTTTTAGGGTTCATGCAGAACTTTTGGGGGTTCTTCTGTTAAACCACATTAGCCTATAAGGGATCCACAGGTTCTCATCTTCTGTGGAAATAAAAGCAGAACCTCTTTTCCAAAGTAACATATCCCTAGACTCAAATTTTGAAGTCAAGATACCTTTAAAATATATATGTTGGCTTAGCCCCAGAATCAAATGTTTTTCAGCAGTTAATTCATTAACAGTTAAAATAATCCAAAGAAAACACAATAATGCACATAATCTAGACTCTCTGTATATATTGTATTTTACGTGTCTTATTTTTTACTCTTTTACTTTTCAATATTTATCTTATTATCTTTACTCCTCTAATCTATGACTGTTTGTATTCTTTTTTCTCTCCTGAGCCCATGTACATTCATTCAACACTGTAAACCATTCATAGATCTTTTTTATCTAAATTTGTTCTATTGTGTATCTGTAATCATTTTCTGATCAGGAGAGTTTTTTTTTAATGCTAAGCAAGTGTGGCTAGAACTCATGCTGTTGCTTTGCCTGTTGGCTCCACTCCATCCAACATGGCAGAGATATGTTCACTGCCTCTGTGAGCTATGCTCACCACCCCAGCTCCAGTGATATAGTATGTCTATGTTACCATTAGGCATTGTATAGCACTCTGCTCACAAACCCCATTTATGTGCTCTGTAGCAGGACCTCCAGAAAGAGCCAGAGCTGTTCCTACCACCAGCATGAACCAGGAAGCCGTCTCTTTAAGAAGCGGCACCTCTGCTGGCGGCCAGCAAACAGAACCTATCTGAAAAATGCAGCTACCAAGAAAAAGAAGCTCCAGTTGACTCCCATTTTTGTGGGTCTAGAGGCCCCTTTTTAAAGCTTTCTTGGGCTTTATGTGGATGTACATTTCCAATTGTTCATTATGTAAATGGGGACTTTGCTTTCCTTTCCTGGCCACCAAACCTAAATAATCACACAAAACTATATTAATTACAACACTGTTTGGTCAACAGCTCAGGCATATTCTTAGCTAGCTCTTACATCTCATATCAATCCATTTCTATTATTTTATATT
Organism: Ondatra zibethicus; assembly: GCA_004026605.1. Lineage (NCBI taxonomy): Eukaryota > Metazoa > Chordata > Mammalia > Rodentia > Cricetidae > Ondatra > Ondatra zibethicus. Next base: position 107,802 of record PVIU01004706.1, read on the forward strand.
TACCATAAGGATCATAGTTTATAATTTCACAACTTGTTTTTTGGGTGGCTACATGATATCTGCCTGGCTCTGTCTTCTTTCTCCCTGCATTCATTTTAGCTTTCCAACCTAGCTATATTCTGTCCTGTCATATGCTAAAGCAGCTTATTAACCAAAGGTAATAAAACATATTCACAGCATACAGAGGGGAATCCCACAACAAGCTACCCAATCTTTTCCCATGTCACTTTGATCCTCAATACCCTGCCATCTGCCCTAATGATTTCTTCTTCCATGTTCCCAAGTCTTATGTCAAAAGAAGGCTTTAGTCATGCTTATTACTTAAACATGGATCATGGTATCTCAGTGTTCTCTCTCTTCAACAGCCCCTCCTTTACACACACATGCACACTGACACACACACACACACACCATTTGATTCAGGTCCCTCTTGAAGGGAAGACCTGTTTTATTTCTTCTGAAGAGGGCTATAGATGACATCCTTGGTGCTTCAGGTCCCACAAGGCAGGCAGCAACCCCCTTTATTTGTATACAGCTGGCACAAGCAACTGTCCAGCTGGGAACGTGTGCCAAACATGTAGAGAACCCAGAAAAGCCATGCTGCCATCAGAAGTACCATCAGAGAAATGAGCCCACAGAAATATGGAGAGAATTCAGCGGGGTAGAGAAAGTCACTGACTAGTGTCCCCCGGGCCAGTACTGGCAGGCCTACAAGGCCTTTATAAGCCAACTATGGACTGTAGGGCATCCTAGAGAAGGAAGCCTGGATCTGGGCTGCAAGCAGACCCTGAGCTCTGAAGAAATGAAACAAGCAATCCCTGAGTATACCTGGACACTGGGCCTGTGAAGTGTGAGGCTGATCTTTACAAAAGTCCCTCCAGAACTGGACTTTTGTGAAACACAACTTCCCACAGAGCTTTCCCAACTACAGACATCATCCAAGTGACCCTGAGTGAGGACGCGCTAGTGTTTCATGTTGACCTTACAGGCATGCCAAGAAAATCCGCCTGCCCACTCTGCAGGCATGCTTCTGTCATGCTCATCTTTTACGGCATTCGGCAGAATTGTCTAACATGATGATCCCAAAAAAAACCCTCAGAGCTTGTCACCAAGCCCAAATCCACCTTCAAAGACCAAAATTTATACATTTTCAAAAGTTACCCTTTCTGTATGAGTGGCACCTGCCTCCCTGCTCTCAGAGTGTACCCCAGCAACAGGCAGCCAACACAGACAGTCTTAGCTATAAGGTCCCACAAACCTGCCTTTCTATTGGGGTTGCCTGATGTGCCTACAACATCAAGGATCCAAGAGGAATTTCTAATGGGCCATCAAATTTAAGCCAGTCCATGAATTATCTCCCAGCAAGTGCCTGCCCACTTGACACCTCTAGAAATGTAGAATTCATCTGAGGTTTGTTCTGTTTCAAGAGAGATCTATTATTTGAGTAGAAACAGATTTGCCTGAAGCCGAGCTCCATGAGTCTGAATTATGCTTTGGGGACAACACAGAATAAATGCAATGTCTATTCTTTTACACAGAAGATCTTTAATTATAGCTAAGGGGGTTAGGGGAAGAGAGAGGAGAGGGTCTTCCCTTTTCCAAACTAAGTGCTCTCTCTTCTTCACCAGCCTCCTACAGTAATATTTAGAAGACCACTGGAAACATAGCATCAGGCTTGCCACCACTGTGCATAGAGCAAAATTCCATGTGATAAAAAACTATTAGCCCACTTTCAGGAATAGAGTTGAAATACACCAAAAGTGAATGAACTTCTTCATAGCTCCAGAGGGGACGTTAGGCCACCAAACAACGCATGAACAAATAATTCGATAAATGTCATTTCTAAGGACCTTTCCTTGCCAGTAGAATTTTGTCTATTACTTTCAAATCGGTCATTTGAACTGTGAGGATACCACTTCTCCAAGTTCATGCACAGAGAAACCTCTTTGTGGGAGCTGCCAACAGGCTCATCTTTGCCATGTTGTGGCAGACTCAGAATCCTGCAGCGTCTGTGCAAGACAAAAGTGGTTATGCTGGGTGTACAGCTAATTCTGTTCCCAGGGAGTCTAGGCAGGATCAGACCCAGGCTCTGTCACTCAGTCCTACCAGCAGCTACATCTGGAGCAACATTTCCCTGCAGTTTGCATTCCCATCTCTCGGGTGGCTGATGGCATTGAGCATCTTTTCATGTGGATTTTCACCATTCTTCACCTTCCTTATCTTTATGGCTATGGGAAGGGTCTATTCATATCTTTCAGCTGCTTTTTAAACTCGTTTTTTGCTTTTTATTATTGGTTTGAAGGGATTTATAACTTATTCTGAATATATTCTTTGTTAGTTTTATAAATTGCATGTCTTCTTAAGCCCAACTTTTCATTTTCTAAACAATGCCTTTCAAAGGGTACATTTTAAATGATGAGGAAGGCAAAACTTTTCAATTTTCACTCTTAAGACTGTCGCTGGGTGTCCTGAGACATCTTTGCCTACTCCACACTCTTGAAGATTTTCTCTTACATTTTCTTCTAGAAATGCTATCATGATGGATCTTCTATTTGGGTCTATGTCGCACCTAAATTGAATTTTGTATGAAGTGGTGACTAAGGTTCTATTTTTCATAAGGATATCCAATTATTCTAGTACTGTTGGTCGAAAAGACTGTATTTTCACAATGGGATTATCTTGACACCTTGGCGAAGACTAACAATTTGTCTTTGACTAACAATAAGATGTGTGTGTGTGTGTGTGTGTGTGTGCATATGTGCTTTCCATCCATCTATTTTAGGTTTTGCTCTGTGATAGCCAATCCCAAGGGACTTTTTAAAAATATTCATAATGTCTTTTCTAGTCGTTAAGTTTTATTTCGAGCAACAATGGATGGATCGATATACATCCTAGACTTCTAAACTACTGCCCTGCAGACATGTAGTCTGCAGACAGGATACATAGCACTGTCTACCACCAAGCTCCCGTGGATAAACCTTTTCTTGTGTGGCCTGGTACTCACTAACTATTCCAAGTGGACCTCCAACGCTATAGATTTCTGCAAGCACAGTGTATGTTTAATGCTAAGATTTTGTTTGAGTTTCTATGCTATGACATACAGTCTGCTAAGAGGTAGCATATAGGAGAAGAACGGTTATGGCTTTTGATTCCAGGTTGCCATCTATGGGAGAAGTCAAGGCGGGAACTCAGGCAGCTAATCTCACCGTATCAGGAGCAGAGAGAATAATGCTTGCTTGTTTGTTGCTAACATTAAGCTAACTCTTCCCTTTCTTACATAGTTCTAATGTCCAGCCCATATTCAGGGTGGGTCTCCCTATCTCAATGAGCAATCAAGACAAATACCCACAGACATACCCACAGGCCAATCTAGATACTCAGCAAGACTGTCTTCTCAAGTGATTCCAGGTTGTGTCAAGTTGACACTCAAAACTAACCACACAGGGGGCCATATGAAATCCCAAGAAACTGGGAAGCATCTAAGCTATGTGTTCATTTGGTTGCTAAGTTTTCAATCTGGTACCCAGAAAGCATCATAAAGAAATCAAGACTCTCTGCTTTAGTAATTAATTACCAAATCAAATTACCTCTGACCCCAGTACATTTGAACAGTAGGGGTTCTAGCATTGAACCCCACGTCCATACTGTCTTACTGGAAACAGGGGTGGTGGCATTTAATGCAGACTTTCGTGATTAGAGCTGGAATTGGGATAAGCTGGGGTCTGACTCACTCTACCAATAAGACTACTGAATCAGACTCTACACATTCTGACAGAGGAGCAAGTGGCCTAGAACAGGGCAGCACATCCAACCAGAGCGTCTCTGAGGTGTCTGAAAATGTTTCCTGTAATTATGACTTTCTTATCAAAAGAAGCATCCCTCCTCCCAGGACAGGTCCACAGGGCTTTGACCTATGCCATTCATACTTTCTTGCCTTATCTCCTCCTTTACCATCTTAGTCATACATATACGAGACCACAAGACTATGTCCCCACAGAGATGACCACCCCAGACAGAGGAGTTGGCGTTTGATGGACAGCCATTAGTGACAAGTTTCTTGAAGCCACTTGAGTGAAGGAAAGTAGGCATCTATTGCTTTTCAATCTAGCGTCAATTTGCCCTTCCTGTTTTCTTCCAGGAACCACTCTGGGAAATGGAAGACAACTAAAGCCCAAGATCACCGTGCTGCAAGGGAAGCAAGGAGGAGCTAGAATGACCTCAACACAAGGTTTCTTCATATGGCTAATGAGCAGCAAGGGAACCATATCTTAGCAGCAACAATAAATATATTTCTGTGGGTTTCGTATGGATCTCCGTATGATTAGTTTTAACTATTTACTTGATATAACGCAGAGTCACTTGGGAAGAGTCTTAATGAGAATTCAGATTGCCTGCGGGCATGTCTGTGGGTGTTTGTCTTGATTGTTATTAAGAGAGGGAACCCACCCTGAATATTTACGGAAAAGGAACCAGGCTCGTTGTTGTTAGGCTTCCAAACTCTACCTGTTGGAATAATTATTCAAACAGGTCAAACACATCTCCCTGCTATGGAATCTGCCTCCCACCACCCCTCACATGTGGTAGCATCTTCCCCAGGCTGTGAGTAGGTGTAACGAGTAAACCGCATTAATCTTATCTTTAGTGTCAGAAGCCATGTATCATTCATCCCTAAAACCAGGGTCAGGAATCCCTCCCTTACCATTGGTTACTCAAGATAACCATGCCTTTCCTTTCCTTTCGCGCCCTGTGCTTCCAGCAAAGCTGGCCTCCTTATAGGCTCAGAAGTATATATTTAATTCAGACTTGACCAGTTAAGGCTCAGGTGACTCAGAGAGAGCTGATGATAGACAACAGAACCTGCCGCTGCGAAAAGCTTCCTTCTTATTTAGACTTAGACCTCGGATGATGGAAGACTAAAGTAGGCATTTTTGAACCTTAGAGTCTGAGAATTAAAATGGATAAAAGGAGCGATGTGGAAATACTGGGCCCTGTTGATTCCACATAAGGCCCAGAGCCCACCTGTGCCTAAAGCCAGTAGCACCAGATTATACAAGAAGCCACACTCCTGGCTTATGTGAAAAACCTATGTGATTTACGCGAGAAGCTATGTTTCTGGCTTTGCCTAAGACAATTTTACTTTTTGTGTTTCTGAAACCTGCTTGAATCATTAGGGTTGATCCATCACAGACAGCCAAATATCTCGCACAAGCCAAACATGGTACCACACCAAAGGATTCTTAAGGGATACCGGAAATAAAGGGGCTACAAAGTATTTTCCAGGAAAGCAAGATCAACATCCACAAAACAAGGTGGTAGTGATCAAGCAAAATCACAGACATTGACATAGCAAGGGTGGCCAGAGAGCCCCTTTCCAAGAAACTCACTCCCTCCTTACCCTCTCATACTCCATTAGTGTGGCCAGAATTCGTTCAAGGAGGACAATATGAGATAGTGATACCACAAGGACAGAACTGGTCCCATCCCCATCTTACCCAAGGCTCATGTCCTTATCTAATTCACAGGTCTGTTTTGTAACATTCCAGGACACAAGATGTTCTGACACTTGAGTAATAAGTGATATTCACAAGATGTTTTGCTCTTCTCCATGCAAAGGGCGCTAATGAGAACAGGTGCCGTGCCTCTCCTCCTCCACCCTTTGTCTAAGTAATCAGAAAACACCCCTCCCCTTCCATGTCATCATCGGGTCCAAAGTACCAATGATGTCTGTACTCTGTGGTCACCTCGGCCCATGCCAACAACAGCCGAGATTTTCTCTGGTAGGTGCTCTGCTGAGTTACAGCAGAGATTAAGCAGCTAGAGCCACCAGAGTCATTAGCAGCCATCTCTAAAGCAAGGCCTTCTGGGACAACAAAGAAATGGCTGGATCAGCCCCTGCTTAGTCCCGGAACAGAGGAGAAGCCCACCCTACAGGGTCTTTACTAGCACATGTGTGGATCAAATCATCTGGGTCATTCTGTTTCCTGGCTTTGTTTTGATATTTAAATTTTGCAGAATAGTGCAATGAGCACGCACGGAGCCTCACCTAGATCTCCTGAGTGCTAACATTTGCCACTTGCGCTTTACCCCTACCCCCACCTTTATAGAGATAGATAGCTAAGGAGAGCAAGAGCAAAAGCAAGGGAGAGATCAATATGTATGTGTGTTTATGTCTATATACAGTTCTTTCCTGAATCATTTTAAAATATTTAAAAATATTCGAACCTTTCACCTCTGACATCTTCAGAATGGCTGGCCTAAGGACATTTTTCTATGTATTAACTGCAATAGCATCGTAAACTTTACAAAACTTAACAGTAACTGCAAAGCAGTATCCAGCATCCCTCCAGTCATTAAGCATCTCCACACACATCTTAGAGTTCACATAAAATCTGATCAGTTACAAGTCATCTAGTTGCCTAAGGCTCTTCAGCCCTTTGTATGCATGCTCCCTTCTCATGACACTGAGCTACTGAGGAACCCAGGCAGCTTGGCTTGCAGGCTGCTCCAGGTTAAATCAACACGCTTTGCATGTCTGGCTGTTTCCTCCTGGTGTTTTGAACTTGTTTCTCTACCCCTACCTCCAAGTAATGCCTGTGTGTGAGACTTCTTCAAACACTGGGGCTGCTGTAGGCTAAGCTTGCTGGGCACTACGACATCGCAGGGGAGTCTCCACATTTCACATTGCTTCTCATCAGGAGCCCGGGATTCCAGGGCTGTCCTTTTATTGATGGTACTAAACCTGGCTGCACAGCTTAAGTGGCAACCAGCAGATCCCTCAGCAGTCTTTCCTTTGTAATTAGTAAATCCATACTGTTTTTTTTTTTGACTGACACCCAGGTCCTACCCAGCCTCAGGTGCGAAAGATCTTTTTATCTTAAAATTTTTGAACTTGGCCACGAGTTGGTATTAATGCAGCCAGGCAGCGACCCAACACAAAGGCTCTAATCCCCGCTGCCGTGATGAGGAAGGCAAGTTTGGATGGGATGGAATTAATTTTACAGACGTAAGACTGATGGACTATAAGCAGGTGTGAACCTTCCTGTATTGATCTTGGGCTCCACCTTTATCATGTGTGCTCAGTTCACCATCCCAGTTCCAGAATTGTGTCCCAACACCCCTGCTATGACTGAAGCCCTCCCCATTACCCCAGAATACTGGAGCAATAGCCTGAAATCCCACCCACTTAGTAGAACACAGAAGACGGGGTCTGAGACTAGCCGAATAGAATGTTTAGCATACTTATTAGGTGAAGCACGAATAATAAAAACTCAGAGAGAAAAATTGCGGTTCAACCTGAAGATCCGAAAAAGCAAAGCAGCCAGCCACTGGCTCTTACCTTGACCTCAGTTCGAAATGGCGATCCTGCCTCCAGGAGTCTCAGAATGAGATTGTGTCTGAGAGCTGTCTTCTCCCATTTTATAATCCTCTCTAGGGCTGGGATTAAAGGCATGCACCACTGGGGTTAAAGTCCTGCATTGCCCAGTTCTATAGCAAACTAGTGTGGCTCCTGGGATGAAAGGTGTGTGTCACTGCCTGGCTGTAAGGCTGGCCAGTGTAGCTGTTTTACTCTCCTGATCCCCAGGGAAGCTTTATTTATTAAAATACAATTGAAATGCCACTACAATTAGGAGAATTTAATTATCTTCCTGGGTGAGGTCCCATTTATATCCACCTTCCGGCACCAGATGGGAACACCCCTAAATCTACAACCAGTTTTCCTCCCCTCAGGGACTGGTCAGGATAAGCTCTGCCTAGACATTGCTGTTCCGCCTGGAGGCCAGCCCAGGTGCCTTAACCTGCAAACCTCCCACTGACACATGACAGCCAGATGAAACACCCAGGGATCATGTAGGAGTCAGGTCACCCGGGTTCAAAGCCTTACTCCGCCACCATGGAACATCAGGAATGTGACGCACCTTTCCCTGGTCTCATAGTTGATGCTGTACTTTGGGTCTTGATTTCAGATGTGGAAAATGGCACGTCTTTGTTGGAGGGAAACCACCAGAAGCCCAAGAGAGTAATCGATCCCTTCATCGCGCAAACCTTAAAGAAGAAAGAAAACCAATCCCTGGACTAGTTTGCAAAGTTCTCAGGTACACGCTTGCCCCTCTCACAAACTTATCTTTGTTATTGATACCACAGGGTTCCAAAGAGTTGTAATAATAGAAAATCTGGGGGAAGCTGGTCCCCTGTGGGCGATAGATGCTAAATATTTCAAGAGTGGAATAGCTGGTTACACAAGGAAGGGCAGGAGGCTACACACACTCACCATTATCAGAGTCCCGTGAGCTGCATGTAGAGAGAAAGATGCCACAGTCCCAGGAGGCATCTTTGCTTTCAACCTTTCTCTCTGTGCCCTTAGGATCAGGGGATGATTGAGAGGGGTGCAGCAGGCAGAGCGACTGCTGTTTCGTTCATCATTGTTCCCACTAAGGCTGTGGTTTGGATGTGTTCTTCAGAGTCAATAGACATGAACTACGTTCTGCCCCTTCTCTGTCATGTGGGCAAGTGACTTAACCCCTGTGCTCTGGTTTCTATGGACCAGTGATAATATTTACACCTGCCCTCCAGAGCATTCAGGGCATCCAGTGAGGTGAGCTATGTAAGTGGTGGGCACACAGCGTGTGGCAATCGGCCAGGGCTCGGGTGACAGAGCAGCAGGTTTTACTTTTGGAAATAATTGTACTGCCAGGGTGGGATCGATTGGCTGTAAGGCTCTGTTCCAGTTTGATTTTTGTTGCTGTGCTAAAATACTCTGACCAAGAGCTACTTGAGGGCAGGGGATTTATTTGGCTTATACTTCCAGGTCACAGCCCATCACTGAGGGAAGAAGTCAGATAAGAACTCAAGCAAGAACTTGAAGCAGAAGCCACCAGGGGACGGGGCTCGCTGGCTCTCTCTCTTGGGCTTATGCTTAGCTGGGTTTCTTCTGCAGTCTAAGCCCACCTGCCCAGAGAATGGTACCACCCACCGTGGGATTGGTACTTCTACATCAGTTAATAATCAAATCATCCCCAAAGACATGCCCGCGGGCCAATCTGATATAAGCAAACCCTCAATGGATTGAGACTCCTTTCTCAGGTGACAGGCTGGCTAGGACAAGTTTCTCTACAGAGCCGCCTTGGTGACTGTCTTCTGTGGTTTGGTTTTGCAGGAGGACTGAAGGAAGAAGTGGCTGGCCTTCCTGCAGGCTGCTCGCTAGAAATGACGGTTTCAAATTAGCATCTCGAGTCTCAATTCAAAGAATGACTGTGAACAATTCTAAAAGAAGAAGCAAGCTCTTCCCTAGGCAGCATACTAACCCTTAGTGCCTCAGGGCTCCCCAGTAAGCAAGCCTGTGCTGCCACATGGGCTGGGTTTTGTAGAAACATTAGAGTAGATTGGCACCTTCTGCGACTGCATGGGTCTGGCATTTGCATGAAGGTGACAATGAGCAGAAGCACTGTACTCCACGCCGGTCATTTTAGTACTCTACCCTCTGCATACGTCTTCGCATCGAACGCATGCAGGGAGCCCGCGCTGTGAGTCCAGTGCATGTCCTTGTCACTTTGAACTTGTCAGCTGTGTTGTGACAAGTTTGGATACTTGTGCCAATGAAAATGTGCAGCTGGCCCATCAGAATAATACCCCATGCTGGAGGCACGATTCAGTCCTCTCAAAGGGCCCTGCTGCTTCCTGCCTGCCTGAGATGTGTGGACGGGAAGTAGCTATTAGATTTCTAAGTGACTTCATTCCACAAGCAATCACTATTTCCCTCATGTTTCTAAAGTAGTTTGATTGGAATATACTGTGTTTGCAAAGCAAGACATTTGAAAATCCATTGTTAGTATTCCGTGAAGACTTTTTTTTCTGTTCCAGGTTGTGTTAATCAGGTCTGTGTTACTATAACAAAACACTTGAAGCCAATACCTTTAAAAAGCTGGGCATGGCTTGTGGTTTTTGAGGTTTGAATTCTAAGATCAGGTGGTCTCTGGTGAGAATGGTGGGTGTCAGCACATTGTGGTGGAAATGTAGCTAAGGTCACAGGCATGAGTGAGAAGGACCAAGTCCCACTATCTTCTAGAGAGATATGTCTCAGGGAACCCCCATAGGTCCTCCCCTCTAAAGTTCCAGAGATAAAAGCTTCATGCTAATGACCAAGACTTCCATCAGAGTAGGACTTTGGGTCCACTTGTAAATTACATATAGCACATTTGATCTAGAGAGAATGCAGAAATAAAGCAAGGAAAAGTTTGGGTTTCTACAGAGGCCCATCCTAAGACATGGGTACAAGTCATTGTAGCCAATTTGGAAGTGGTACCAGGAAGCCCTGTAGGAGACACAAAAGCAAGATAGAAGAAGGGACAGTCAGGTAGTCCCTATCAGCAGGTGAGACTCAGCGTCCAAGGCCTCTGAGTCACCTTCACCCTCTACACAGATCCACTTGAAGTCAGTGTTTTTATCCAACAACATCTGGTTCCAGAGCCACTCCAGGGGAGGGGGCAAGAATATTGAGTGCATCTGGCTTTCCTGGAGCTCTGCCCAACATGTGATGAGGCCAGAAAAAGCCCTGGCAGGGAGGCAAAGGTACTCGCAGCCAACTAAGAGTTTGCCAGAAAGAAATGAGGGATTCTGGGGAGTGGGGTAGAGATGAAAGATGCTGGGGAGTGGGGTGGGAGGGGGCAGAACAACAAGGTCCAGGTAGACATGGGCAAGTGTGAAGAGCGTCAGGCACACTCCCCCTCTCTCCATTGCTGGCAATTTAGTGCTTATATCTTCCTTCATTGTCTCATGAGATTCTCACAACTCATGAAAAAAAAAGAATTATTTCTATCCTCCCCACCACTGGGGGAGGAGAGCGGGATGCTTGCACGCACATGCATGGAGGTCAGAGGTCAATACCAGGCATCTTCCTCTATTTCTCTCTGTATTATTGTTTTTTGAGACCATGTATCCTACAGAACCTGGAACTCACTAATGCAGAAAGAGAAGCTGTTCTGTAAGCCCCAGAATCCCTTGTCTGTGCCTTCCCAGAGGAGGGGTTCTAGGTATGTACTACCATCCCCTGCTTTTTATGTGGGTGCCGAAGAGGAAAACTCATTTCCTCAAGTTTATGTGGCAAGCGCTGGTGCAGCTGAGTCTCCTTAGCTCCTCCTTTCTCTTCTCTTCCTTTCTTTCCCCTTCCCTCCCCTTCCCTTCCCTTTACAGATCAGGAAACTGAGGCTTCACAAGGTTAAGTAACTAACTCACGATGTTTCCCGATAAACTCTAGATTCACCATTAGACTCTGGGGTTATGTGGTTTCCAAGTCTCAGTCCCAGGCTTTCCCGGTTCCACCAAGGCCTGGTGTGTTCTCTCTCAGGAGTAATGCTCGCTGCTACTTCACTCTTCTACCCCACAGCAGGTTAGAAATAAAAATCACTTAAAGCACAGCTGCATCTCAGTGTGCAGGGTCCAGTTCCCTCACCCTACCACTGTGCCACCTGGTGAGAGACTCAGAACAAGGGATACCCCCTCTTTGAAAAAGTCCTTGGGAAGCTGAGTGCTCTCTGAAAGACACCGGCAGGAACTGCACAAATACTGCGGTTTGCCCTTCAGAAGGGAGCATTTCAGGCTTCGGGTTGACCCCATTCCCCCACTGAGCAGAGTCAATGAGGCTTTCTGCTCCTCATTACAGATGCTCAAACTTGCTAGATTAGCCTCGGAACCAGATAAAAGAAATGGCTGGAGGGGGATAGCTGGGAAGGAGTTGTCTTAGAGGAAGAATGCATGCCTGCCCTGCTGCAGGAGGCAACTGAGGAGGTGGTACCCCGCAATATTTCATCCTCATCATCTCCCAGAATCACCAGGAGAGAGGATGTTGGCTCTAGGGAAAGACAGAAAGACCAGGCTGACCTAAGACTCAACATGAAGAAAAGATGGCTCCTTGTCACTTCAAAGCCCTTATCAAACACTGAATTCAAAAGCATCCCTGGGATGCCCTGCGAGGGAGGGCATCGCCCTGCTACCTTTAAAGATGAGAGAGAGGCCTAGGCAGAGGCCAGAACCACAAACAAACAAACATCATCTAAAGCCGGTGTGCTCTGGTATGGCCACACACCCCTCTTGCAGAGAGGTCTGCATCTTCATAAAGCCATCCTTGAAACAGAAGAGATGGATGATGGGTCCATTCCAAGAGCCGTGCAAAAGGAGGTGCTGATCTCATCATGCTTGCTCATCTGCTTTCATACTTCTAGACAGTTGGCATTGGTAGCAGGAGGGGAGTTCCTGCCAGCTGCACTGAACAGGCCCTGCCTCTGTGGCTCAGGCATCTTTACCCAGCAACTCTCTCTACAGAATAATTAGTCCATCAAGCGATTAATAAGCAGAGTATGTCTTTCTCTTGAATATCAAACAAAACTCGCCAGGAGCTCGCCTCCATCCTGCTTGGCTTCGTGAACCCTGTGATCACAAACTGTAAACAAAACCCAAGCCACATGCAGAGTCTGATAGTTATAATAACGCCCTCTATCCATGGCTGCAGCAGGAGCCAAAATTTCCATGGCTCCAGACTGTCCAAGGCTTAGGTCTTATTCAATTAAACAATAATAGCAAAACATCTCTAAAATATACAAAGTGAGAGCTCAGTGGGGTGGAGGAAATGCGAGTCCTCCTTCCAAACTGTTGAACACGAGAAAATCCAGCCTCAAGAGAGGCCAGGGATACCTCAGCCAGAGATGCCGGGAGTGTAAGCCATGTGCTCAGCGCATCTCCCATTGAGTGTCATTCAAGCCCATCTCATAGCCGCTGAGAGTTCTGGAACTTCAGCCAGACTTGGCAGTGGACACTGGGAAAGGAGTCATTGCTTGGTGTTATCAAACATACACATGTACAATATTCATAGCAGCCAAAAGGCAAGGCCCTATCAGATGAATGGATGAACAAAATGGTAAGTATGTATAAGTATAAATGAGTATGTGCATACACGTGATAATATGTATATATAGATATATAATGGAGAATTATCCATCCTTTAAAAGGGACAGGATTGTGATACAAGCTACAGTGGAGATTAGCCTTGAGGACATTATGCTAAGGGAAATTAGGCCATCACAGAAGATGAATACTTGGGAATCCCCTCAGAAGAAGCATTTGGAAGAGTCAAACACAAGACAAAGAGTACAGCAGAGATTGGCAGGGACCTGCAGGATGGGGCATGAGGCATCAGCGTTTACTTGGTGATGGCAATCTGTTTGGGAAGGCGAAAGCGTCCTGGAAATGCATGGCGGCAGTGGGCAGGCAGTACTGTGGAACTGCACACTTAACAATGGGTGACACGGTAAGTGCTGTATTGTGTATGTTTGGGCACAATAAGAAAAATCCCCTGATGCAAGGATTTCCCTTTGGCCGTCTTCATAGCAAGAGCCCGAGAGTCACAGCATCTTGCAAAGCTCACACCATGAGCCATGGAATGCCAGCCAGCATCTGGTCATTTTCTTCTTCCTTGCTGCTGTGACTTACACAGTGTCATTGATTGGCAGCTGACTTAGGTTAAGTGGAAAGTCGCATGGTGTCAACGTCCCACAGGAGATAGGAAGTTGGGGGTAGGGGCTACTAGACAGAGATTCGATTGTAAACAGAATACTTCCTATTTTTAATAAGAGAAAGCTTTCTATTTTTAAAATGTGGCAACTGAACATTGGGACTTTAACAAAAGATTTGCTTTGTTTTTATTTGTGTGTACGTATATCTATGCACGTGTATGCCATGCATGGGTGGGTGCTTTAGAAGGCCAGGAGAGGGTGGCAGATCCCGTGAAGCTGGAGTGAGCTACACAACATGGGTGCTGGGAACTGAACTCAGATCTTCCAGAAGAGCATCAGGAGCTCTTAGTTGCTGAGCCACATCTCCAGATCCCTTTAGGCACACCAAAGGATCAATCAGCTAAGAGTAATTTAGACACTCGCTCGTGATACTCAAAGAGTGACAGTTCAGACGACAAGAGCAGCTCTCTGCTCATGAGCTCACTCTTGGTTGGAACGCCGACATTTGCATCCAGCTGGCGGCATTTTCCACACGTCCTTCCAAAAGGGACTCTCGTGGCAATGAAAACAGTGGAGGGAGGCCACCTCCATTCTGGGAGAAGGGAAGCAAGGTTTCTGAAAGGGGTTCCAAGGGCTCCGTGTTGCAGGGTCACTAATGCGCTTATTAAAAATGCAGATGCCCTCCTGACTCATCGTCTCTGGGCACACAGGCTCTAGGTCTGCTCTGTACTAAATAATGTCCTGGTCACAGCAGAGAGGCCCTGTTGGAACAAGATGGTGAGGGATTAAGATGAAGTTCATTTCAGGTCAGCAGGATCTTATGTCAAAGGGCTGGTTCATTAGGAACAGAGACAGGGGCACATGTCCAACTGGATCCACAACTCCCCACCTCCAGCCTTCCTGGTGAGCCACAGCATCTGCCCTATCACACCAGCATCCATATTTCTCATACCCTTAGACAGTCTCTGTCCACTCAAGGCTTCAGGATGACAGAGGACCACTGTTCTCCTGTAGATGCCCAACGGATGAAGAGAGGAAGGCAGTGACCAATCTGATGCTGGAACCCCGATTGTCACCCTCAGTTTCCACATATGCCTCTTCACTGGCTGCCTGACCTGAACTGTCTATCCATCGGCTTTCCATGACTGTATCAAGGTAGCTGAACCAGGCTGGGAAAACAGATCCCGGTCCTTAACCAGATTTCCTGGGGATGTAGCTCCATTAGCAGAATGCTTGCTTGGAATGCTCAAAGCCTGAAGTTTGACCCCCCAGCTTCTGCACAAGTGAAAAAGGTATGGGGGTATAAGCCTATAATTGCAGAACTTTTTTTTTGCAAACCTCTGACTTTGAGGAACCTGGTACTGAACCCACTGTGCATCACAGTGAAACAAATTCTACCTATTCCTTGTCCTGAGCAAGATTTTTGAGAGTTTATCTAGACTCAGCTGTGGCTCTATGGTTTATTGTCTGTGTGACCCTAGGCAGGCCATCTAACCTCAGGAAACCTGTTTTCTTGTTTGGACTACGAGAGCAGTGAGACCTGAGATCTATGGTGTTGATGGAATTAAATGAAACCATGCATCCAGAATGACAACAGCACACGAATGTGACCAGTGCCCGAGATAACACTTGTGGCTGGTGTTATTATTA